>JASTWF010000067.1:63344-282496 GCA_030390025.1 Squalus acanthias | reverse complement strand
TCGCTCGCTCGCCCTGTCGCCCGCTCGCCCTGTCGCCCTCTCTCTCTGGCTCTCGCTCTCTCTGTCCTATATACTATTCTTTGGCATTTAATATGTGTTTCGTAGCTCTTCCTATTTCCTTTTAATGCCATCTCCTCTCCACTACACATTCTATATCCCTCATGATTTTCTTTACTACTGTTGGTCTCATTTGCCCTCCCTTTTTTAGCTTTATGTTCATCCATGACTTTTTGTGATGCACTTTATTTTCACCTTAAGAATATATTTATTTTGCACTCTATTCATCTCCTCTTTGGAAAATTCCCTAGTGCTGATCTCCAGTCCTGCCTTTACTGCCTGGTTAATTTGGTCTGCATTCCTTCTTATAAGAACATAAGAAGTAGGAGCAGGAGTAGGCCATACAGCCCCTCGAGCCTGCTCCGCCATTCAATATGATCATGGCTGATCATCATCCTCAACTCCACCTTCCCGCCCGATCTCCATATCCCTCGACTCCCCTTAAGTCCAAAAATCTATCTATCTTAGCCTTGAATATACTCAACGACTGAGCACGCACAGCCCACTAGGGTGGAGAATTTGAAAGATTCACAACCCTCTTGAGTGAAGAAATTTCTCCTCATCTCCATCCTAAATGGCCGACCCCTTCTGCTGAGACTGTGACCCCGAGTTGTCGATCTCTTAGCTGGGGAAACATTCTCCCAGCATCTACCCTTTCAAGCCCTCTAAGAATTTTATACGTTTCAATGAGGTCACCTCTCGATCTTCTAAACTCTAGGGAAATATAGGCCTGGTCAACTCAATCTCTCCTCATAAGACAATCCCACATCCCAGGAATCAGTCTGATGAACCTTCGTTGCACTCCCCCTAAGGCAAGTATTTCATTACGTAGGTAAGGAGAACTGTACACAGCACTCCAGGTGTGGTCTCACCAAGGCCCTATATAATTGCAGTAAGACTCCTTTACTCTTGTACTCCAATCTTTTTATAAGAAAGGTTGACATACCATTTGCTTTCTAAGTGTTTGCTGTACCTGCATGTTAACTTTGTGATTCGTGTACAAGGGCACCTAGGTCCCTCTGAATACCAACATTTCCCAGTCTCCCTTATCTTACTGAATTTTGCTTTTTTCCAGTCCAGCACTCGTGCTTGACTTGTTAATTTGTTCCGTTTGGTATGCTGTGGAGAAATGTTGGCCAGGATACTAGGAGAGCTCCCTGCTTCTCTTTGGGATGGTACTGTGGGAACAGGCAGGTCCTAGACTTAGCATTTCATCTGAAATGTGGCACCTTCGACAGTGCAGCAGCCCCTCAGTACTATGTTGCATTGTCGCTAAGAATAAGTTGCAATCTTCTGACTCGGCTGAAAGTTTAACACAAAATCTGCCTTTTTTCCCCCCCTCAACTGGTATCCTGAGCATTACTTGTGCTGTAAAAATGCTAAGATATTTTGATACTTGTGTGTGACTTTACCAATTTTCATACGAGTACAAAGAATCCTTGGGTCGGGGAATGAGAAGGGAAGCACTGATACAATAGCAAAATACTGCGGTTGCTGGAAATCTGAAATAACAACAGAAAATGCTGGAAACACCCAGCAGGCCAGGCAGCATCTGTGGAGAGAGAAAAACAGAGTTAACGTTTCAGGTCTGTGACCCTTTGTCAGAACGTTCTGACGAAGGGTCTCCGACCTGAAACGTTAACTCTGTTTCTCTCTCCACGGATGCTGCCTGGCCTGCTGAGTGTTTCCAGCATTTTCTGTTGTTGTTTCAGGGAAGCACTGATGTTTCATGTGGACTCTCTAATACCGTTTTTTAAAAGTTATAAATGTTATGAACAAGCAGCGGTACAGCATGAAGAGAGAGAACTTGCATTTACAATGTCAGCTCTGGCTCAGTGGGTCGCTTTCTCGCCTCTGAGTCAGAAGGTTGTGGGTTCAAGTCCCACTGCAGAGACTTGAGCACAAAAATCTAGGCTGACACTCCAGTGCAGTACTGCTGGAGTGCTGCACTGTCGGAGGTGCCGTCTTTCGGATGAGACGTTTAACCGAGGCCTCGTCTGATTTCTCGGGTGGATGTAAAAGATCCCATGCCACTATTTTGAAGAGGAGCAGGGGAGTTAACCCTGGTGTCCTGGCCAATATTTATCCCTCAATCAACATCACTAAAACAGATGATCTGGTCATTATCACATTGTTGTTTGTGGGAGCTTGCTGTTCCCAAATTGGCTGCCACAAGTCCTACATTACAACAGTGACTACACTTCAAAAGTACTTCATTGGCGGTAAAGCGCTTTGGGACGTTCTGAGGTTGTGAAAGGTGCTGTATAAAGGCAAGGCTTTCTTTTATATAGCGTCTTTCAAAACCTCCGCATATTCCAAAGCACTTCACAGCCAGATAACTGAACAGGTGATCTATTTCTGGTGGTGTTGGTTGAGTGATAATTGTTGGCCAGGACACTGGGAGAACTTCCCTGCTCTTCCTGGGGAACTTCTACATCCACCTGACAGGGCTGACAAGGCCTCGGTTTAACGTCTCCTCTGGAAAAACGCCACCTCCGACTGCGCGGCACTCCCTCGGTACTGCGCTGGAGTGTGAGCCATGATTGAACCTAATTTGAGGTGGTATCAGTGGCGGCGGAACCGTCAACGATTTCCAACAAAAAATGAGTGATGTCACAGGACAGCAGGTAGGTGATTGGTGAGTATTAAGGGTAATTATCTCTGGATTATTGCCCGAGCCACGTGCAAATTGGCATAGAAGCAAACAGATCAGGAGAATTAACACGTGGCTAAAGGGCTGTTGTGGGAAAGAGGGGTTCCTTTTCATGGGACACTGGCACCAGTTCTGGGACAGGAAGGAGCTGTACCGATGGGACGGGCTCCAGCTGAACCAGGATGGGACCCGTGTCCTCGTGGAAATGGTAAATGGGGAGCTGGCAAAGGCTTTAAACGAGTAAGATGGGGGGAGGGGTCTACAAGAAACGTAACCAGCCTAATTATAAACACAGGAAAAGAGAGCATAGGAAAGAATAAAGTAAGGGAGGACATTGAATGAATAGAGTTATAGAGCAGGAGTCTAAAAAGATGGTTAAACATAGAGAGGAAATCCTATTAAAAATGAATTAATCTGTCTGTACAGCAATGCACACAGTGTCCGTAATAAAACAGGGGAGCTGGAGGAAATCATGCGTTGCGAGGCACCAGACATAGTAGGGATTACTGAGACATGGCTACAGAAAAATCAGGACTGGGAATTAAATATTGCAGGGTATAACATATTTAGAAAAGATAGAGAGGGGAAAAAGGGGAGGTGGAGTAGCCGCACTTTTTAGGCAGTAGAAAAAAAGTGACGCAGCTATCAGCAAGACAAAAATAGAATCCGTACGGATAGAGATAAAAGATACTAAAGGATCAATCACACTAATAGGTGTAGTCTACAGACCACCTAATCGTGGAAGGGAGGTGGAGGAAGAAATATGCAGACAAATTAGGGAAATGAGTAAAAAACATAGAATAATAATCATGGGGGATTTCAACTACCCCGATATTAATTGGACAGAAGAGGTCGGTAAAGGGGATAAGGGAATGGAGTTCCTACAATGTGTTCAGGACTCCTTTCTAACCCAATATGTAAAAAGCCCAACAAGGGAGGATTCGCTATTGGATCTAGTAATGGGGAATGAACCAGAGCAGATAAGAGAAGTAAAAGTAGGGAAGCATCTAGCAATAGTGACCATAATATAATATGCTTTAAGATGATAATTGAGATGGACTTAAGTGTGACGAAAACCAGGGTAATAGATTGGAGAAAAGCTGATTTTTGAGGGGCTGAGAATAGAACTTGGGAAAATAAAATGGGCAACAATATTGGCGAACAGCAATGGGATACATTGAAACGGTGTTCAACAGAGTGCAGGAACAATATATTCTGCTAAAAGGAAAGAACAAACTAAACACTCCATGGATGTATAAAGCCATAAGGGAACAATTGAAGGTAAGGAAAGAGGCATACATTAAGTACATAGACAGGAGGGGAGTGCACGGTAAGGGAGAATACGAAAAGATTAGGAGAAAAGTAAAAAAAAAACAATTAGGAAGGCCAAGAGGAACTATGAAATCAAATTGTCAAGGAACATAAAACAAAATAGTAAAATATTTTACAGGCACATCCATTAAAGAAAGGAAGGTTGGGATGGGAATAGGGCCATTAAGGGATAGACAGGATAATACCACAGGTAACGATAGAGAGATAGCAGAAATATAAAAAATTATTTTGCTTCAGTATTTACCAGGGAGATAGAACAGGTGGACATGGCATTGGATGATGAGATTAATAATGAGATCAGTGCATTTAAAATAAAAAGAGGGGATATATTAAATAAACTACTCAGAGGATAAAACCCCTGGTTTGGATGGATTGCATCCACTCATTTTAAAAGAATCTAGGGAAGAGGTAGCAGAGACATTGCTACACATATTTAATAATTCATTAGAAAAAGGTGTAGTGCCAGAGGACTGGCGGACAGCAAATGTAATACCTATATTTAAGGGGGATAGAACATGTCCAGGGAATTATAGACCAGTCAGCTTAACATCGGTGGTGGGTAAAATAATTAAATCCCTACCAAAGGAGAAAATAGAAGAACATCTGGAAACCAAAAACACAGCAATGAATAGTCAGCATGGATTTCAAAAGGGAAAGTCTTGCTTGACCAACCTCGTTGAATTTTTTGAAGAGGTCCCAGAGAGTAGACAATGGTAATGCAGTTGATGTAATTTATCTGGATTTTCAAAAGGCCTTCGATAAGGTACCCCATAATAGACTGATGAACAAGGTCAGAGAATGCGGAGTCAGGGGACAAGTAGCAGAATGGATAGCTAGCTGGCTTCAAGACAGAAAGCAGAGACTAGGGGTAAAAGGTAGCTATTGACAGTGGCAGAAAGTGGGTAGTGGTGTTCCACAAGGATCAGTGCTGGGACCACTGTTGTTCACAAATTACATTAATGATTTAGACTTTGGAATCAAAAACACAATTTCTAAATTTGCGGATGACACCAAATTGGGGGGGAATAGTCAATACTGAGGAGGACTGCAACAAATTACAGGAGGACATTAAACTTGCAGAATAGGGATATAATTGGCAAATGACATTCAATACAGATAAATGTGAGGTATTACATTTTGGTAGGAAGAATAGGGAGGTCACCTATCACTTGGAGGGTGCGAGTCTAGGTAGGGTAGAGGAACAAAGGGATCTCTGAGTACAAATACACATCACTAAAAGTTGCGACACAGGTTAGCAAGGCCATAAAACAAGCAAACCAAGCACTAGGGTTTATTTCTAGAGCGATAGAATTGAAAAGTAGGGAAGTTATTCTAAACCTGTATCGAACCTTGGTTAGACCACACTTGGAGTACTGCGTACAGTTCTGGTCGCCATATTATAAAAAGGATATAGAGGCACTGGAGAGGGTGCAGAGAAGATTTACAAGGATGATACCAGAAATGCGAGGTATACATATCAGGAAAGGATGCACAGGCTGGGTCTCTTTTCTCTTGGGGGGGAAAAAAGGCTGAGGGGTGACCTAATAGAGGTCTTTAAAATTATGAAAGGTTTTGATGGAACAGATACAGAGAGAGTGTTTCCACTTGTGGGGAAGAGCATAACTAGAGGCCATCAATATAAGATAGTCACCAAGAAATCAAATAGGGAATTCAGAAGAAATTTCTTTACCCAGAGAGTGGTGAGAACGTGGAACTCGCTACCACAAGGAGTTTTTTGAAGCGAATAGTATAGATGCATTTAAGGGGAGGCTAGACAAGCATATGAGGGAGAAGGGAATAGAGGGTTATGCTGGTAGATTTAGATGAGGAAAGACAGGAGGAGGCTCGGGTGGAGCATAAGCGCCGGCATGGACTGGTTGGGCCGAATGGCCTGTTTCTGTGCTGTATATCATACGTAATCCTAGGTAATTGTGCGCAACTGGGGGCTCAAACCCATGATCACCTGACTCGGGTGCGGGTACTACCAACTGAGCCAAGGCTGACGACCGAAAAATGTCTACTGTGGATGGCGCCGAATGAAAGCTGCATCAGCTTGGCATCTTACCCGAGTCAGGAGGTCGAGTTTTCAATCTCCATTCCAGAATTTGAGCGCATAATCTAAGCTGTCACAGTGCAGTGTTGACGGAGTGCTGCCTTGTTGGAGGTACCACCTTTCAGATGAGACGTTGAGCCAAGAACTTTTCAAGTTGACCTGACACTACCGGAAGAGTTGTTCAAGTGTCCTGATCAACCCCCCTCTATCAACATGACCAAATATAGGTTATCTTGTCATTCAGCTAATTGATGTTTATGTACCAGTGATGGTGCAGAATGGCCGCAGCATTTGCCTAGATACGTGACTGTATTTCGAAGTAACGTATCGTATTTGAAGAAATTTGGCATGCCCTAGAATAATTGCTGTATAAATGTAAGCTTTTCATCTTTCCTTTTTAAAAGGTGGCTTCGGGTGCAGTAAAGCGGTTTTATTTCTCGTACTTGGCTATTTCAGTGCTTTGTGACGTCTGCCAAATCATTGTGACTTTGTGGCTCTTTGTGGAAGAAAAATTATATTTAATATGTTCGTTGTGTGCAGTTCACCCTTTTTCCCTTCTCTTCCATCCCCTTTTAAAAAAAAAAATCCTGAAATTCTTATGGCCGAAACATGAGGTGCAACACTTAAAACCTGTCACTCTGCACTCTTGATTCCTTAAGGTGGCAGCACTCCCTGCTTCACTTTTGTCTAATTTGTGTGTAGAATCAAGGGATCATTAAAATAAGTTTTAAACAGACGTTCCACTGGTAAATTTCCAGATATTTTGCGGCTGGTGGATCAGCATTGCAAAAAAAAAAAGACTTCTCCTGAAGTTGAGGAAAAAGACTGGAAATTTCCCCCTCTCTGGAGATGCCTGTTGCACCCACGACGTTGGCATATGCATTGCGTGCCGCACGTGACGTGCTGACATCACGGATGAGCATGCATCTGGGGTTGTTCTCCTTCGAGCAGAGAAAGTTAAGAGGAGTTTTGATAAGAGGTGTTTAAAATCCTGAAGAGTTTAGATCGAGTAAATAAAGAGAAACTGTTTCCAGTGGCTGAAGGGCCGGTAACCAGAGGGCACAGGTTTAAGGTGATTGGCAAAAGAACCAGAGGAGACATGAGGAAAAGCTTTTTTACGCAACGAGTGGTTAGGATTTGGAATACACTGCCTGATAGGGTGGTGAATGCAGATTCAATAGTAGCCTTCAAAAGGCAATTGGATAAATACTTAAGGAGAAAAAATTGCAGGGATATGGGGAAAGAGCAGGGTGGTGGTGGGACTAACTGGATTGCTCTTCGAAAGAGCTGGCGCAGACTTGATGGGCTGAATGGCCTCTTTCTGTGCTGTACTATTCTATGATCTCTGGACTGGAATTTTGGCAGTGACGGAAACTAAGGCTGTGCAACTGAGATTTTTATTTTTAGGGGCCTTGGATTGTCTATAGGCTGTGAGGAATGT
This sequence comes from Squalus acanthias, assembly GCA_030390025.1. NCBI lineage: Eukaryota > Metazoa > Chordata > Chondrichthyes > Squaliformes > Squalidae > Squalus > Squalus acanthias. Next base: position 274,960 of record JASTWF010000067.1, on the reverse strand, counting down.
ACGCTTTATACTACAGCAAAACGTATACTCAGTCCTAGTTAGAGATGGGGCAAGGACAGCAGTGCACTGGCGCAGTAACCACAGATATTCACCTGAAGACAGATTATCAATCAAAGGCCGATTCGGATCACACACTAAGGCATTTTTTTTTACGAAAAAGCTAGATCGGAACTGTTCCCTTGTGCATATTATTCTACCATTGAAGTGGCTGGAGCCACAACAATAATCATAGGTTCTTGAATTTTATTTTTACTGATTAAAATGTTGAGGGAGAGGCTAATGGTGAGCCCCACCGTAGTATTGTAAATAATTGTGGGTCGTCTTTTAGCTTGTCTGTGCCCATGATGAGAAACTAGGAACTGTAGAGGAGCAAAGAGATTTGGGAGTCCAAGTGCACGAATCGTTAGAAGCTAGTAGACAAGAACAAAAAGCTAATGGAATGTCGGCCTTTATCTTAAGTTGTCTGGGATACAAAGGGGTGGAAGTGATGCTTCGGGTGTACAGTGCCTTGGTTAGATCCCATCTGGAGGACTGATCAGTTTTGGGCACTGTACCCCAGGAAGTCGATGTTGGCCTTGGAAGGGGTGCAGCGAAGATTCCCCAGAATGATACTGGGGCTTAGAGGGCTCAATTGTGAGGACAGGTTACATAAACTTGGTTTGTATTCCCTTGAGGATGTAAAATTGAAGAGGTGATCTGATCAAGGTGTTTAAAATGTTGAAAGGATTTAATAGGGTAGATAACAGAGAATCTATTTCCTCTGGTGGGGAAAATCGAGAAGCAGGAGACATAATAAAATTAGAGTGAGGCCGTTCAGGAGTGAAATGAGGAGGCTTTTTTTTACACAAAGGGCAGTACAAATCTGAAACTGTTTCTCTCCGCCGCGCGCCCCCCCCCCCCCCCCCCCCCCCAAAAGGCTGTGGATGCTGGGGCCCACTTGGAGCTTTCAAGACTGAGATCGACACGTTTTTGTCAAATGATTTGAGCTACGGCGGTTAAATGGAGTTGAGATGCAGATCCGCTATGATCTAATTGAATGGCGGAGTAGGCTTGGGAGGCTGAATGGCCTCCTCCTGTTCCTATTCTTGTCCCCTCTCCTCACCCTCACCCCCCCCCCCCCCCCCCCCCCCAAGTGTTTTTTCTCCCTTTTTAACACTAAATAAAACCTGAAACATCCCAGGTTGTTAAATTGGCAGTTTAAAAAAATAATAGACTTTCATAATCGTTAAGGGAATAATAGATATCCAGTGATGTCTGAGAGGAAGTCCCTGGAGTTTGTTCGATACCAACTCTGGGCAGTGTGGTTGGGATCAGAGCTGCAATATTGTCCACTAAACCTGCATCACTAGATTGTCTCTAGGTTTATCAAATGTGTTGGTACCGTACCAGTATGTGTGTTACCGGAAGTTGTCCAGTGGAAATGGAGGGGCTGAGGAGAGTTGACCGCGAGTCAGCAGAGGTAGATCCAGGGGTCCAGTGGAGGTGCATAGTGGCGTCAGATGTTCGCAGTGCACACCCAGTACACCCGCAGAAGAGCAGTGAGTGTGTAACTCGAGGGCTGAGAGCAGTGGAGTCCAGGGAGCCGGGGAGGGTTAATTGCAAATCCACCGGATCGGTGCAGAGGAGGGAGCTGGTCCAAGAATCAGCTGCAGAGCAGTGAGGAGCACAGATAATGGGGGGCAGCAGTAGGTGCTTGAGGATCCAGTCTAGCGAATGGTGGAGCGCTGAAGGACGGGTGATTACTGAAGCAAGTGGATAGCAATTAAGCCAAGATCATTCAGCAAGGGGGGCAGAATCCCAGAGTAAGAAAAAATCATTAGCGCATCAAGCAGGTTCCATATAGAGGCCAGCATGTTTATTCGGTTATGGACCTCACCCTCCCACCACCCCCAGCCATCAGTTGTTGATCTCCACTTTAAAGAGGACACAATTGCTTCTCTTACTATCCCATGGGGAAAAAAAATCAATCAGTGTCATTAACCCTCAAGCGATATTGATTCGGCCCCTTTTTAAAAAAGTTGGCAATTGACCCCCAAACAACCACCTTTTCTTCGTGTCCGTTCCACAGGTCCCCTATCTCGTGGGGAGGGGAAGAGGAGTGTTATTTCTTATCACTAACCTTGCTCGAGGCTTGTGAGTTTTGTACTTGTGTCCAAGTCAAATAGCTTGTTTACCGTGACCGCCTCTATATCTTTCATCTTTTTAAATGCTGGTGATGATGCAGCAGTGTGCCGGGGCCCCACTGCCCGGTTACTGAAGTTCATGTGGTATTTAAACTCTAGTATAGCGTGCGTCATTACTGAGTTGTGGTAGAAAAGTGTGTGTGCGTGTGTGTGAACATGTGGTAAGGAAAGTTAAGTGATTGGTGTTAATTGGAATTGGCCAGCTTATGCTGGCAGGGATAGTTGAAGAATTGCACAAGCTTTTCAAGTGTTCATGATTCACAACAAAATTCATTTTGAAATACTTTAAGGCTTGTTTCTATGTCCACTCACTATATTGTAAAAAAAAATGAGAAGTCGCACAACACCAGGTTATAGTCCAACAGTTTTATTTAAAATTACGAGCTTTCGGAGCGCTGCTCCTTCAGGTACAGGTACAGTGAGGGAATACAAATCGGCAGTATATATACACAGAGCAATTTGTCTGCAGAGATACAATCTGTTAGGAAGGCATTACATCAAAGACACCTCAGAGTACAGCTAAGACAATGAGGTGGGTCACGGGGTCCAACGTGTCAAATGTTGCCGTCTGCAGTTGAGCTTTTAACTTTTTTTTTGTAGTTTATATTGTAGTTTCCGATAAAGTTCCCTCCCCCTTCTAAGGAAATAAATTTGCCCTCTAAACTTTTTTCTTTGTTTATAATTGGTGAAAGATTAACAATCTCCTGAGGACAAGCCCCGCTGCTCAGTGCAGTCGTAAAAAACATGAGTTAAATAGGACCCTCAGCGCTCTTTTAATTGGTAAAACCGTGAGAGGTCAAGACAGAAAAGTACATCTCCTGTCTTGGTAAGAGTTGGCTTTACTTTTCATAACGTCAAGGAGGAATTGGGTCAGTTTATCCTCACCTTTCTCTTCCCTCCCCCACTTCCCAATGCCCAGATTCAGACGGTGCGAGCTAAGTATTCCAGTTGGAATACGTACAATATTTGAGAGTTCAAAATTGCTATGTATCATAAAACGGTATGTCTGGCAAGACACGCAGTTGATTGGCAGTGTTTTGGCAGGCTCGGACGGTGGGAAAGCCAAGGACACTCTGTTCAGTACCGCGGCCGTGGTGCCTGCTAGGGAAACTTCGTGTTGCAGCTGGTCACCTTCACTGTTGACAGGCAGCACTTGCACGTCTTTAAAGGCCCCCCCCCCACCCCCCCTCAAAAGAAAAAGTCAAATGCAGCGACAGATGCTGTCAGTCGATTATCTCTCTGCTGCTTGGCCAGCTTGTCTGGTGAGACTCCCATCAAGACGGCAGCAGGAAATCATCAAACGCTTCGCTTACAAGCCCAGTTCCCTCAGTTAGTTTGTTTAGAAATGTGTTTTAAAAGGGGAACACTTAAACCAGACCGAACCAGAAAGCCTCTGATTAGATCCACAGCCTGTGCACACTTGGCAGCTCGCAGCTGAGACGGTAGCTTTGAGTGTGGTTGTTGGCGTCAGCATGGCTGGATTAGGGTGGGGGGTGATACCAGCCAGGGTTCCCGCTCTTGATTGCATCCTATTGACCTGTGCAAACATGCGGATGTTGGGTGCGGGCAGGATGAAGCTCTCCTGTGATGCCCCTCCATCGTGCGCCTCCACTCGGTCTAGGTGCATTCCTGAAGAATGGCCAGCTGAAAAGGTACCAAAAGCCTGCCCGCCCACCAATGTTCCCTCTAATATTGTTTTGGGCCGCGCGGCCCATTCAAAATTCCGCAAAAAGCCGGTGAGCCAGCTGCGTGGGAGCTCCAGAGCGCAGCGTGGCTTTAAAGGGACCCCCCCCCAGCGAAACTGCCTGACCATGAGCCGTAACTGTCAGGAGATTAGTCGAAAAGAATGGCCAAAACAAAAATTGCTTTCCCTTGTCGGGCTTTGATTTCAGATCTACACCACTCGATTCTCCGTTATTATCCAGTGCTGCTTTCCATTCCAGCACCAGGTTGGCACAAGAATGGGAAGATGTCCAGTCAGTGCTGCTGCTGTCTGTCAATCTGCTTGAATTTGTTGGTCCTGGTGATGTGGCGAATGATGGCACTGGCTGGAAGTCGGGAGAAGGAAGCGGATGAGCAGCAAACCAATCATGGGGGGGCCGCTCACACCCTACTCACAGCAGCAGAATCAGGCTAGTTCCCGCAGTGCAGGTTTGTCTAGGGCAGCAGCCTGGCAGAGCGGAATCTGGGTTCGGACTACCTGAGTGCAGCCACCAAAGTACTTTGTGTATTGAATTTTACTTCAGTGATCTTTGATGCAGGGGCTTGGAGTCAGCACAATATTTGCAGCAGCTGATGGAAGCAAACACTTAATGGGGAGGTTTGGCTGAAGATCCAAACTTATAAACTTGTGATTTTCGGGTTGCGTGTTTTTGTTCAGACGGACGTACAAAGGTCCCACGGCACTACTTGAAGATGGGCAGGGGAGCTCCAGTGTAAGGGACAATAATAACCTGTCGTCTGACATCACTACAGTAGATTGACTGATAATTCGCCTCCTTGCTGTTTGTTGGACCTTGCTCCGAACAAATTTGGCTGCTGTGTTTGTCTACAAAACACTGACTGCAGTTCAGAAATAATTCATTGGCTGTGCACTGCCTTAGGATGTGAGGGTCTGAAAGATGCTATACAAGTGTATGCTCCTCCTTCACGCGTTTAAAAAGGGGTGTGCGCGGGCCCCACCAGTATTACCTGTTGCAGTAAGAGTGCATGCTGACTATACCTCATGTTCCATAGCGCAAATGTCAGTAATTTTTTTTTTGGTCAGTTTTCTCCCACTCTCTCAAAGTTTTGACTAGTGTGGGGTTTCAGTTCCACTGGTGCTGACAGACCTCTCGCCAAGCATGAGTAGCCACTCTTCATGTGCGAGCCTGGACACCGATGTTCCATCTAATTTTTTTCCCGCAGTATCTTAAAGCGACAACAGCTTGTGAGCGGCCTGCGCGGGGACCCGCATTTGATGCGCGGCCGCAAACCTTAGGGAGAACACTGACTGCATTTGACCATGCAGAGCATCACGGCGCTTCGCAAGCTTGTTCACGCAGCACAAGGCACTGAGGCAACTGTAGTGACCCAATTGCTGCTGCAGCAGTTGTTCAGTGAACTCAGCCCAGACTTGAATGCAACCTGCCATCGACTCGTCTCCACGACTTGCATTTACTCGCTGAGCCACTGGAGGAGTACAGCATCATTTTATTGCAAAAATGGAGGGGTGAGAGAGTGTGATGTAGACGGGATGTCCATTGATTTTAATTTGAAATTCACGGTGAAAACTGAAATTCAATTCCCCTTGCTGGTATCTAGCTTGAAATACACAGGAAATTGCTCATAACCGCTTCCTGTAAGCTTTCATTCAGGATGTTTTGACTTAAACCTAAAAAAGATCCTCGAGCTCTCCTGGATCCCAGAATTCAGACCTGTACCGTGTTTAATTTTAAAAATCATTGTGATCTGTGCTAATATAAAAAAAAGACAAGAGAGACATGCATTTATATAGCACCTTTCACGGCATCAGGACGTCCCAAAAGCACTTTACAGCCAATGAAGTATTTTTGAAGTGTCGTCGCTGTGGTAATGTAGGAGACACGGCAGCCAACTGAGCCATGGCTGACATGAATGTAAATACAATCCAAGCAGGTCTTTTTCTGTATGTTGCTGTGCTAGATTTCCTCCTCTGGTCTCTGCCTCCAGATATGTCACTTGCTCGGGCCACTCGTGGAGTAGAGTTGGTGGCAACTATGCCTTTTCCTCCCTGCTGTGGGGTGGGAGTGCTTGTCCTTCCACGTGTCTGCTTGCCTCTGTTAAATGCATTCTTGCTTCTGAATCATAGAATGATACAGCACAGAGGGAGGCCATTCTGCCCATCGTACCTGTGCTGGCTCTTTGCAAGAGCTATCCAATTAGTCCCACTACCCTGCTCTTTCCCCATAGCCCTGCAAATTTCTCCCCTTCAAGTATTCAATTCCCTTTTGGGCAGTTACTATTGAATCTGCTTCCACCACCCTTTCAGGCAATGCATTCCAGATCACCACAACTTGCTGTGTAAACATTTTTTTCCCTCATGTTGCCTCTGGTTCTTTGCCAATCACCTTAAATCTGTGTCCTCTGGTTACTGACCCTTCTGACACTGGAGACAGTTTCTCCTTATTTACTCTGGCAAAGCTGTTCATGATTTTGAACACCTCTAATATCTCCACTTAACCTCCTCTGCTCTAAGAACAACCCCAGCTTCTCCAGTCTCTCCACATAACTGAAGTCCCTCATCCCTGGTATCATTCTAGTAAATCTCTTCTCCACCCTCTCTAAGCTTTTGACATCCTTCCTAAAGTGTGGTGCCCAGAATTGAACTCCGTACTCCAGCTGAGGCCTAGGACTTGAGCACAGAAGCTAGGCAGTATTGCTGCATGACATGGCAAGCCGAGGTTCCCACTGCCGCTTCTGGTCAAACTTAAGATCCCAGGGCACGATACGAAGAGCAGGGAGTTTTCCCGGTGTCCTGGTTAACATTCCTCCTTCCGCCATCACCTCCAAAAATGTGTCAATTAACTAGTCATTAATCTCATTGCTGTTTGCTGGATCTTGCTGTGTGCAAATTGACTGCTGTGCTTGCCTGCATAGCAGTGACGGCATTTCAAACAGTAATTAATTGAAGGTGAATTGCTTTGGGCTGTTTTAAGGTGGTATACTAGTGTTTATAGTGGCATGATTAAGACTTGAGACTTCAGTCTTGGTCCTATCTCTATTCCAGGAGAATTCTGTTGGTGCTCCAATAAAAATGGCTTTCCCAGGGTGGTGATACTTAAATGATCCAGATTTAAGGGTTGATTTCAGGCGAGAGGCTTTATCAGTAGCGACTGAAACTGTTCAGACCAATCTCTAGACCAGTTGATACTGTTAAATTCTGGTTGTGACCGATTCGAAAATAAATATTCTGCTTGGAGTGTCTTTGGACTTTAAGCGGTGGGAGTGAAAGGGCGCAGTATATTGGAATTCAAGACTTGGATCAGAGATCTCTGTTTTGTCAAGTTTGAGTGCCAGAAATGTTTTTCTCTACAATTTTCTTGATATATATTAATGACTTGGACTTGGGTGTACAGGGCACAGTTTCAAAATTTGCAGATGACACAAAACTTGGAAGTATAATGTGAGAAGTCGTACAACACCAGGTTATAGTCCAACAGCTTTATTTGAAATCACAAGCTTTCGGAGCGCTGCTCCTTTGTCAGGTGAAGTCTTCACCTGACGAAGGAGCAGTGCTCCGAAAGCTTGTGATTTCAAATAAAGCGGTTGGACTATAACCTGGTGTGCGACTTCTCACATTTGTCCACCCCAGTCTCCACATTATGGGAAGTATAATGAACAGTGAGGAGGAAAGTGATAGACTTCAAGAGGACATAGACAGGCTGGTGGAATGGGTGGACACGTGGCAGATGAAATTTAACGCAGAAAAGTACAAAGTGATACCATTTGGTAAGAAGAACGAGGAGAGGAAATATAAACTAAAGGGTACAATCCTAAAGAGGGTGCATGAACAGAGACACCTAAGGGTATGTGTGCACAAATTGTTGAAGGTGGCAGGGCTGGTTGAAAAAGCGGTTAAAATAGCATACGGGATCCTGCGCTTCATAAATAGAGGCATAAAGTACAAAAGCAAAGAAGTTATGATGAACGATAGCAAAATACTGCGGATGCTGGAAAATTGAAACAACAACAACAACAACAGAAAACGCTGGAAAAACTCAGCAGGCCAGGCAACATCCGTGGAGAGAGAAACAGAGTTAACGTTTCAGGTCGAAACGTTTCTGATGAAGGGTTTCGACCTGAAACGTTAACTCTGTTTCTCTCCACGGATGTTGCCTGGCCTGCTGAGTTTTTCCAGCATTTTCTGAAGTTATGATGAACCTTTTATAAAACACTGGTTCGGCCTCAACTGGAGTATTGTGTCCAATTCTGGGCACCACACTTTAGGAAGGATGTGAAGGTCTTTGAGAGGGTGCAGAAAAGATTTACAAGAACGATTCCAGGGATGATGGACTTCAGTTACGTGGATAGACTGGAGAAGCTGGGGTTGTTGTTCTTAGAGCAGAGAAGGTTGCGAGGAGATTTGATAGAGGTGTTCAAAATCATGAGGGGTCTGGACAGAGTAGAAAGAACATAAATAGGAACAGGAATAGGCCACTTGGCCCCTCGAGCCTGTTCCGCCATTCAATAAGATCATGGCTGTTCTAGGGCTCAAAGCCACTTCCCAGCCCGCTCCCCATAACCCTTCACTCCCTTATCTTGCAAAAATTTGTGTCTCTCCACTTTAAATGTATTTAATGACCCAGCCTCCACGGCTCTCTGGGGCAGAGAATTCCACAAATTTAGGACCCTCTGAGAAGTTGTTCCTCATCATCTCAGTTCTAAAAGGGCGACCCTTTATTCTGAGATCGTGCCCCCGAGTTCTAGATTTCCCCATGAGGGGAAACATCCTCTCTGCATCTACCCTGTCGAGCCCCCTCGGTATCTTATGTTTTGATAAGATCACCTTTCATTCTTCTAAATTCCAATGAGTATAGGCCCAGCCTGCTCAACCTTTCCTCATAAGTCAAACGCCTCATCTCTGGAATTAACCTTGTGAATCGTCTCTGAACTGCCTCCAATGCAAGTATATCCTTCCTTAAATAAGGAGACCAAAACTGTACGCGGTATTCAAGGTGCGGTCTCACCAATACCCTGTACAGTTGTAGCAGGACTTCCCTGCTTTTATACTCCAACCCCCTTGAAATAAAGGCCAACATTCCATTTGCCTTTTTGATTACTTGCTGTACCTGCATGCTAACTTTTGTGTTTCATGCACAAGGACCCCCAGGTCCCTCTGAACTGTAGCATTTTGTAAAATCTCTCCATTTAAATAGTAGTTTGCTTTTTTATTTTTCCTGCCAAAGTGGATAACCTCGCACTTTCCCACATTATACTCCATCTGCCAAATATTTGCCCACTCACCTAGCCTGTCTATATCCCTTTGAAACATAGAAACATAGAAGATAGGAGCAGGAGTAGGCCATTCAGCCCCTTGAGCCTGCTCCGCCATTCAATGAGATCATGGCTGTTCATCCAAATTCAGTACGCTGTCCCTGCCTTCTCTCCATATCCCTTGCTCCCTTTAGCTTTAAGAAATATATCTAACTCCTTCTTGAATATATTTAATGAATTGGCCTCTACTGCCTTCTGTGGTAGAGAATTCCACAGGTTCACCACTCTCTGGGTGAAGAAATTCCTCCTCATCTCAGTCCTAAATGGCTTACCCCTTATCCTTAGACTGTGATCCCTGGTTCTGGACTCGCCAGCCATCGGGAACATCCTTCCTGCATCTAGTCTGTCTAGTCCTGTTAGAATTTTATAAGTTTCAATGAGATCCCCTCTCATTCTTCTAAACTCCAGCGAGTATAAGCCCAATCGCCCCAATCTCTCTTCATACGTCATTCCTGCCATCCCAGGTATCAGCCTGGTGAATCTTCGCTGCACTCCCTCCATGGCAAGAACATCCTTCCTGCAGATTCTTTGAGTCCTCTGCACAACTTGCTTTCCCACCCATCTTTGTATCATCCGCAAACTTGGCTACATTACACTCGATCCCTTCATCCAAGTCATTAATGTAGATTGTAAATAGTTGGGGCCCCAGCACCGATCCTTGTGGCACCCCACTAGTTACCGTTTGCCAACCAGAAAATTACCCATTTATCCCGACTTTCTGTTAGTTAGCCAATTCTCTATCCATGCTAATATGTTACCCCCAACTCCTTGAGCTCTTATCTTATGCAGTAACCTTTTATGTGGCACCTTATCGAATGCCTTCTGGAAATCCAAATACGCCACATCCACTGGTTCACCCTTGTCCACCCTGCTTGTTACATCCTCAAAGAACTCTAGCAAATTTGTTAAAATTGGTTCCTAAAACCATGCTGACTCTGCTTGACTGCAGTATGTTTTTATAAATGCCCTGTTACTGCTTCCTTAATGAAGGAGTCCAGCATTTGCCCAACGACAGATGTTAGGCTAACTGGTCTATAGTTTCCTGTTTTCTATCTCCCTCCTTTCTTAAATAGGGGTGTTACATTAGCGGTTTTCCAATCCGCTGGGACCTCTCCAGATTCCAGGGAATTTTGGTATATTGCAACCAATGCATCCACTATCTCTGCAGCCACTTCTTTTAAGACCCTGGGATGCAGGCCATCTGGTCCAGGGGACTTGTCGTCTTTTAGTCCCATTATTTTACCGAGTACTCTTTCCTTAGTGATAGTGATTGTCTTTAGTTCCCCACTCCCTGTGGCCCCTTGATTATCCATTATTGGGATGTTGTTAATGTCTTCTACAGTGAAGATAGATGCAAAATATTTGTTCAGAGTCTCTGCCATTTCCCCGTTCCCCATTATTAATTCCCCAGTCTCATCCTCTAAGGGACCAACGTTTACTTTAGCTACCCTCTTCCTTTTTATATACCTGTAGAAGCTCTTACTATCTGTTTTAATGTTTCTTGCCAGCTTACTCTCATAATTCATCTTCTCTCTCTTTATTTTTTTAGTCATCCTTTGCTGGTTTAAAAAAATTTCCCAATCCTCTGCTCTCCCACCAATCTTGGCAACATTGTATGCCTTCGTTTTCAATTTGATACCATCCTTTACTTCCTTAGTTAGCCACGGATGGTGCTCCCTTCTCTTAAAATCTTTCTTTCTCACTGGAATATATTTTTGTTGAGAGTTATGAAATATCTCCTTAAATGTCCGCCACTGCATTTCAACTTTCTTGCCCTTTAATTTGTTTTTCCAGTCCACTTTAGCCAGTTCTGCCCTCATGCCATTATAATTGCCTTTGTTTAAGATCAGGACACTGGTTTGGGATACAACTTTCTCACCCTCCAACTGAATTTGAAATTCAACCATGCTATGATCACTCTTTATTGAGGATCCTTTACTATGAAATCATTTATTAATTCTGTCTCATTACATAGTACCAGATCCAAGATAGCCTGCTCCCTGGTTGGTTCCATTACATACTGTTCGAGGAAAACATCCCGGATGCACTCTATGAACTCCTCCAGGCTACCATGGCCAATTTGATTTGTCCAATCAATATGGAGATTAAAATCACCCATGATTAATACCGTACCTTTTTACAGGCCTCCATTATTTGTTGATTTATACTCTGTCCAACAGCATTGCTACTGTTCGGGGGCCTGTAGACTACACCCACCAGAGACGTTTTTCCCCATATTATTTTTTATTTCCACCCAAACCGATTCTACATCTTGATCTTTTGAGCCAATATCACTTCTCACCACTGCACTGATTCCACCCTTTACCAACAAAGCTACCCCACCTCCCTTTCCTTTCTGTCTATCATTCCAAATTATCATATACCCTGGAATATTCAGTTCCCAGCCCTGGTCGCCTTGCAACCACGTCTCTGTAATGGCGATCAGATCATACCCATTTGTATCTATTTGTGCCGTCAACTCATTTATCTTGTTGCGAATGCTGCGTGCATTCAGATATAGAGCTTTTTAACTTTGTCTTTTTACCATTTTTCCTTGTTTTGGCCTTTTTTTCTGTTACACTCTTATTTTTAAACATTCTGTCCCTTCCTGTCACACTCTGGTTATTATTTCCCCCATCTCTAGCCTGCTCTATTGCTTTCTCATTTCTTATTGACTTTTTATTTTCCCGCTCACCTGGATCCTCCCCCCCCCCCCACTATTTAGTTTAAAGCCCTCTCTACAGCCCTAGTTATTCGAGTTCCCAGGACTCTAGCCCCAGCATGGTTCAAGTGAAGCCTGTCCAAACGGAACAGCTCCCTTTTATCCCAGTACTGGTGCCAGTGCCCCACAAATGGAAACCCATTTCTCCCACACCAGTCTTTGAGCCACTCGTTCATTTCTCTGATCTTATTTACCCTATGCAAATTCGCTCGTGGCTCAGGTAGTAATCCAGAGATTAATTACCTTTGTGGTTCTGCTTTTTAATTTAGCCCCTAGCTGCTCATACTCTCTCAGCAGAACCTCTTTCTTTGTCCTACCTATGTCATTGGTACCTACGTGGACCATGACAACTGGATCTTCCCCCTCCCACTCCAAGTTTCTCTCTGCTGCTTTTGAACTCTCCCGGGTTTTGGCGCTCTCGCTCTGCACCCGCTGCTTTTGAACTCTCCCGGGTTTTGGCGCTCTCGCTCTGCTCCCGCTGCTTTTGAACTCTCCCGGGTTTTGGCGCTCTCGCTCTGCTCCCGCTGCTTTTGAACTCTTTTGAAAGAGAGAAACTGTTCCCGTTGGCGGAAGGGTCGAGAACCAGAGGTCACAGATTTAAGGTGATTGGCAAAAGAACCAAAGGCGACGTGAGGAAAACTCTCCTACGCAGCGAGTGGTTAGGATCTGGAATTCACTGCCTGAAAGTGTGGTGGAGGCAGACTCAATCGTGGCTTTCAAAAGGGAATTGGATAAATACCTGAAGGGAAAACATTTTCAGGGCTACGGGGAAAAGGGCGGGGGAGTGGGACTAGCTGAAGTGCTCTTGCAGAGAGCCGGCACAGGCTCGACGGGCCGAATGGCCTCCTTCCGTGCTGTAACCATTCTATGATTCACTTGCTACCTCAAGATGCTGTGGCTCCACATCTCCGCCTTCACCCAAGTATCCAGTATTCATGTCTGAGCCACGATCAGAACCCTCGGCGTGCAGTTTGACTGGAAGGCATTACAACTCCCCCTAGGCCTGTCTTTGACTGAAACCTCCACAAGCATACTTTCCAGCAAGGATGACTGCCCTAAAGGTACTGAGGCCAGTTCTAGCACTCCAAAGTGCCACTCTGAGAGCGCCATCAGCCAATTCAGCACCCTCCAGGAATCAAACCTGGTCTGTATGGCCCAGTAACACTCGCCATTGAATTTGCTCTTTAAGCCACCTGGAAGCTGTTTTTTTTGTTTTTCAGTCTTAAGAATAATTTTTTGAATAAATACACTTGTATGTTAAAAATCACTTAATCGAATCCTATATAGAGGGTACAGTACAAAGTCTCTACTGTTACAGGGTTCCTGCTTGATTTTGTATCTCTGGAATTGGGCTCAGTTTGCAGTGAAGGTGTTTGTCAGGAAGAGTGCAGTTCCTTTTATCACAGCCTGATAGTGCATGCTAATGGAATGAACTTGAGTGTTAGTCGTGACTCTGGGCAGCACTCTCGCCTTTGAGTCAGAAGGTTGTGGATTCATAGTCTCACTCCAGAGACTTGAGCACAAAAATCTAGGCTGCTGCACCCAGTGCCAGTACTGAGGCTGGAGCGCTGCACCGTCGGAGGTGCCGTTGTCTTTCGGATGAGCCGTTAAACTCTTGGGCGGATTTAAAAAGCTCCCATGACGCTATTGGAAGAGGAACAGGGGAGTTATCCCTGGCCGACATTTACCTCTCAACCAATACTACTAAAACAGATTACCTGGGTCATTATCACATTGCTGTTTGTGGGAGCTTGCTGTGCGCAAAGTGGCTGCTGCGTTTCCCACATTACGGCAGTGACTACACTTCAAAAAGTGCTTCATTGGTGGTAAAGCACTTTGGGACGTCTTGACGTTCTTAATTTTAAAGTTGTGCCACTGTGTATATGTGGGTTAACGTGACTGCTGTAATCTAACTGAAGGGATTCATATCTCCTGAGGCAGGTTATCAAGTGGGTTAGAACCTATAACTGACCCCTGATCAATCATGGCCTGTACATTAGTATACGTTTAAACGAGTAAAACTAGGGGTACAAGTTAAAAGGAGGCAGAAAAGAGAGTGCGTTTTGAATGTCTTGGACATTCTCGCGTCTCCTCTTCCCACCAGGTAGCCCCACACCTGAAATCATTACTGCACTTTTGCAAGCTTGTAATTTTGGAATGCATTACAGGAATTGTGTCTCTACTCTAAATCAAAGGTATCACGTGGATTGTAATAACACCCTTGCCCAGAAAGATGGCACCAAATTCATCACGACTTCTGGCCACATGACCTTGAGATTAAAAAATGGGGCTAGTTTAGGGGGCAGGCCCTAGTAATTGGGGCTGTAAAACTTCACTCGAGTACTGGACCGAATCACTTTGCAGCTTTGAACGCACTGACCTGTGAGCTTGCAGGTTGACACTTTTTAGTACCGTTGTCTGAGTCTTCACTGGAAAGCAGGAAATATTACTGAAATTTGTTTTTGCACAACCCGAGATTCCCAGCACTTCTGTGCAGAACTAATGTGCCGAGACCATTTCTGGTAAATTTTAAATGGGTGAGCAGAGCAAAATTTGCCAGCAAGAATGTGACAGTATTTCTTTAGTATTCTGATCCTTCAAGGTGTGCTATTCTTTTCATTTTCTGTGGTAAAGCCAAGATTTCTCTTTTGTTTTGATGAGGTGAGCGGGTTGAATGGTTCACAGCTTGCCGATTGAATTATAAAAAAAAAATCTGTGCCAAAATGGGAAGTAGCTTCTGTAAGTTACCAATATTGATTGCAATTTAGAGAAGTTTGTGGTTTGAAAAGGCAGTGGTTTGAATTTGTTGGTTTCAAGTTGAGCTGTATTCTAATTGAAAGAAGTTGATGATTTTTTCAGCTTCGAGGTTAGGGTGACGTTGCAGATCATAGTTTCATAGAATAGTACAGAACAGAAGGAGACCATTCGGCCCATTGAGTCTGCACCGGCTCTTTTGAAGAGCAATCCAGTTAGTCCCACTCCCCTGCTCTTTCCCCATAGCCCTGCAATTTTTTCTCTTTCAAGTATTTATCCAGTTCCCTTTTGAAGGCTATTATTGAATCTGTTTCCACCGCCCTATCAGGCAGTGCATTCCAAATCCTAACCACTCGTTGCATAAACAATAGTTTTTCCTCATGTCGCCTCTGGTTCTTTGGCCAGTCACCTTAAATCTGTGCCCTCTGGTGATCGAACGTTCAGCCATTGGAAACAGTCTTTATTTACTCTATCTAAACCCTTCACGATTTTAAACACCTCTATCAAATCTCCTTTGCCTTCTCTGCTCCCAAATGGCACCCAAACACAAATTAGGCCGTATCTTTAACTCCCACCCGAGAGACTTTTTCTCTCCTACTTTGTCCTTCATACCCCCCCCCCCCCCCCCAATCATCTTCTGAAGTTAGTGACTTGTGCTTGGGTGTAGTTCTGTGGGTTTTGATGGCCCTCCAGTACTTTGCTGGAATAACCGTGCATTGTTGGTTCGCTTGAGTTATTTGGGCGGCACATGGAGCTGAGCCCACTTTGGTCGTCATCAGACGTCCACACGCATCCTTCTGTAGGTTTCATTGGAAAGGAGTGTGATGAACGGGAACCGTAGCTCCCCACCGCCATTCCCCATTTGATAAATATTTTATCCCGGTATTGCTATTCAGCCAGGCACTTACCCACAGACACTAATAACTGGTGAGTGCGTCACCCAGGCATATTTCTGCTCACCACCTAGAAACCTGCTTAAAAACAGCATGGGGGAGTCTAGGTAGCACAGTGGATTAAGTTATTAATCTATCACCTCCGGGCCTCCTGCAAAACTGTCAATGGCTGTGCAGTGGGCTATTTCACGATGTTGCTGTTAACATAGCTTTTTGAGGAATTCCCTAAGGTTTTTCGGAAGGTGTTGATTCTGTGTTGAGAGGTACCCACATTACAACAGTGACTACACTCTAAAAGTACTTAATTGGCTGTAAAGCGCTTTGAGACGTCCGGTGGTCATGAAAGGCGCTGTAGAAATGCAAGTCTTTTATGGTTCCATGGGTGCGGGCTATCCTCTGGCACCGAATCCAAGTGGCCTTCGAACCCACAACCTACTGACTCGAGTAAGGGTGCTGCCATTGAGCCAAGATAAGTGGTGGCATGTGGATTTGTTTCAATTCTTCACTCAAGGTGCCAATCTGTGGCACTTTCCCACAGGCAGAGGAAGGGAACAGCGGCAGTGTTGCCTGGGGCTCAGCTTGTGCGCTTCCTACTAGCTGCTTCCAGAGTAGTCTTGAAACTGGCTTTTTTTGGGCGGTGTTGGTGTCTTGACAGAGGCTTTTCGGGGAGAAAATGCAGGCGGTATGCTGCCCTCAACAGTAAATATTGTTACCGTACCTAATTTGTTACAGTAAATTTAACGATGTGATTTTGTTTTTAATCTTGTAGAGCTGTTGTGTCGAAGACAAGGAAATGGCAGCAGAGACTCAGACACTCAACTTTGGACCTGAATGGTAATGCATAGTCTTACACTTTGTGTGGCAATTGGGAGCATTAATGGAGCTGAAGGGAACTGGTGACTTTCCTTTTGTAATCCAGGGCGTGTGTCCATTTGTGTAGCTGACTTGTATTCTGCTTTGGCCCTTTAGACTCAATAGATGCAGTGGATTTCAGCTTCATTTTAATTCTTTTAGTGAAGATTCATGGTAATCGCTTAATTCAATCAGTACAATTTGTCTTCATGGAATACAAAATAATGACAATGCTACACTTCCCTACATTAGTGGGTCATCTTGCGTGACTTAAACAAAATAATTTCTATAGCAATCATCCTGCAGCCTAACTTTCTGAGCCTGACAAAAGCTTGCCCTCGCAACCTTCTCTTTAAATCCTTAACTGTCTACCCGTGCCAGTGTGTCTATTTTTAATCATCCCAAGAGGCGGGCCTGTTCCTGATATCCCCTACCGAGCGGTGGGTGTGAGGTGTTCATTGATTACTGAGACTGGCTAACAATTGTTTACAGTCTTTGGGGAAGCAATTTTGAAGCCTAGCTCATTAGCATTGTAACCACCGTTTCACCTCTGTGCCTTTTTTCCAAACTTGTGTGAAGATGCTTTAAAACACGTTTCTTAAATGTAACTTTTTTCCCCTCCTAATCCTTTCCGTGGAACGAAAATAAATCAAAAATCCCAAAATGTGACTCCTTGACTGGCTATGTTAATGGTCTATCTGCATTGCACTTCATCTCCTGCCATGTCCTGATAGTATATATGTTGATAGGGTGAGATGAAGTAAGGTGGGAGGAGGCTCGTGTGGAGCATAAGCACCAGCACAGACTCGTTGGGCTGAATGGCCTGTTTCTGTGCTGTAAAATTCAATGTAATTCTAGTATGCACTTAAAATCTTACAGAAAACGTTAAAATGCCCCTGTCCCTAAATAAAATACCTTGTTGATGGAAAAGTCGGCCAGGAATTTGCTAGTGTTTGTACAAGATATATTTACCTGGTGAATGGACTGGGAGCTTTTCCAAAGCAGTATCTTGGGACAGCGATATTCAGAGATGAAAGGAAACCTGCAAGAGCTGTCAATCTGAAATCAAAAGGAAAAGCTGGAAGTGCCCAACAGTGCGGTCAGCATCTGAAAAGATAAAGACAGAAGTTTCAGGAATAACCCTTCATCAGATGCTGGCACCTATGTGTGTTCTCTTTTCTTAATAAAAAACTTTTGGATAGAATCATAGGGCAGAATCTTACCTGGAAGGCCGAGTTCGAGGCGGGACTGCTGGTTTTCAGGTTCCAGTCCCGCCCCCAGTGACGTCTGACGAACTGGCGCTGTTTTCCCCTTGTTGGCCTTGTTAAGCCCACCCTGTGGGCTTGCCGGCCAATTAAGGGAAAGCCAGTGTCAGATGACATCAGTTGATGAGGCTTCATCTGCCGGTTTTCTTGAAGGCATATGCACCACACTTGTTTGACAGATGATTTGACAGTGTTTGACAGCATTGAGATGCTGTCAAACATTGACAAACACTGTCCAAAGGTGAGCCCTTGCTCCCAGGCTCTCCAGTTACTCTCTCCTTAGGATAAAACAGATAGCAGCTGCGATTGCAGAAGCCATCTGTCACTTCTCCCGATGAGATGAGCCTACACACACACTTCACAGCTTGTCATCTGCAGAAACATCTAACCACATTAAAAATTACTTTCACAACTTTTCCTTACCTCTGATACTAACCTGTGTCCCATTGCATGCTTCACACCACTTCTGCAGCTGTCATCCAAACACCAACATAAACAGACCCACAGCACGCCTCACTTACCCTGGCGTGGTTCCTCGACGTCTGGAAGCCCGGAGCAGCAGTTGAAAAATTGGAAAAAGCCTCAACTGCCTGTTAACTACCTGTTAACAGGCAGTTAAGTGGCTATAATCCTCTTCCCGCCGCTAGGAGTCGGGTCCCTGCACAAATCGGGGACCCGTTACCCGGGAAGATTGGTTGGAGGTGGCTTTGGGACCCGCTCCTATTTTTTGGGATTTTCCCAGCAGACCCGCCAACTCTAGGCTAGTAAAATCCAGCCCATAGAATCTTACAGCACAGAAGGAGGCCATTTGGCCCATCGTGCCTGTGCCGGCTCGATTCAATTTAGTCCCATTCCCATGCTCTTTCCCCTTAGCCCTGTAATTTTTTACTTTTCAAGAATAGACGTCAAGAGGGACCTGATCTGTGCCCACCAACCCGGGAGCGAGGAATCTGGGAGTCATCGGGACGGGGCAGAGAGGAGAGCGAGCTAGCCGTGAAGAGACTTCTTAGCAATTCAAAAAAAATCTCTCTTCCCTATACTTGGCTTTAAATAAGATGGTCTGCACACGAACCAAAGAGTACTGACTAAATTAGTGCACTTGGTTCCATTTGAGATGCTTCATTGATTAGGATTCAGTCATCATTTATCATAAACTGCGAGCATTGGGGACTGGTGTATTCCGGCACAGTTGTGATGGTCGTACCTACCCTCACCTATTTCAGGAAGGAGCTTGAGTTTCATTGCACTAACGATTGCTTTTTATACTGTAGTTTTAAGGATGTCGTCATGATATAGGATGCCCCTTTTGAATTGCACACTCTCTCGTTGCAGGCTTCGCGCATTATCCAGCGGTGGAAGCATCGCATCCCCACCTCCTTCACCTGCATTGCCAAAATACAAATTAGCAGATTATCGATATGGAAGAGAAGAAATGCTAGCACTTTATATGAAAGATAACAAGGTATTTACAGCACTTTCAATCCAGTGCAGCCAGAAATTCAATTTCCACTTGGACAGTGTCTCTCCTCTTCAATTACCTTCTGACATCTGTGGTTACAAGAATATTTATCGTTTATAGAAAGCAAACTGAATAGTGTCTGGTCATGTTGTACTAAATTTTTTTTTTGCAGCTCAGAACATTTTCAGAAGTTTACGGCACAGAAGGAGGCCATTTGGCCCATTGTGTCTGTGCCGGCCGAAAAGGAGCTATCCAGTCTAATCCCACTTTCCAGCTCTTGGTCCGTAGCCCTGTAGGTTACGGCACATCAAGTGCATATCCAAGTACTTTTTAAATGCGATGAGGGTTTCTGCCTCTACCACCCTTTCAGGCAGTGAGTTCCAGACCCCCGCCACCCTCTGGGTGAAAAAAGTTCTCCTCCATCCCCTTCTAATTCTTCTACCAATTACTTTAAATCTATGCCCCCCTGGTTATTGACCTCTCTGCCAAGGGAAATAGGTCCTTCCTATCCACTCTATCTACGCCTCAATTAAATCTCCCCTCCGTATTCTCTCTTCCAAAGAAGAAAACCCCAGCCTATCCAATCTTTCCTTATAGTTAAAGTTCTCCAGACCTGGCAACTTCCTCGTAAATCTCCTCTGTACCCTCTCTAGTGCAATCACATCTTTCCTGTAATGTGGTGACCTGAACTGCATGCAGTATTCTAGCTGTGGCCTAACTAGTGTTTTATACAGTTCCAGCATAACCTCCCTGCTCTTGTATTCTATGCCTCCGCTAATAAAGGAAAGTATCCCATATGCCGCCTTAACCACCTTATCTACCTGTTCAGGGATCTGTGGGCATGCACTCCACGGTCCCTCTGTTCCTCTACACTTCAGTATCGTAGGTTGACTGTATTTTGTGTGAAAATTCTTTGCCTTTTGTGGCGATCGAGGACAACCAGGAAAGGGGGAAGAAAATGGTTCCTGAGGGTACACCGCGTCAGACAGGACCTGAACTGTCGGGGCCCTGTGATGGATACTGACGTTTGAATCTGCTTGGCTCAGCGCCCCTCGAGATTTATTTCGGGTGTGTCCTTCATCCCCCTCGTAAATTGGAATAAAAAAAAAGGTGGCAGACAGATAGGTGGTTTTTGTGAGCTAATATATATAATGCTTTAGTGAGAATGCCCTTGAAATACTGTGTTATGGCAATTTCTGATCCTCAAAAGCCCCAGGAAAAGGAATGGGGAAGGGTTGTTGAATTTTATTAGAGGTACAGTTTTTTGGTGGTCTGGTGTGCTGTGGTATGTGTGGGTTTATGAACGTATCATTTTAATTCCTGACTAGTAAAGCAGAGCAGATGTTGTGTTACTGTTTCACTTCTCCCTCCTCTCCAGTTCCTTTCCTCCAGTCTTCCTCTCTCTCTCCCCCCCCCAACCACTTGCCCCATGCCAATAAAGCAAATTAACGAGTGGCCCTCGGCAACCATTTGCCTCCTTGCTTGAAGGATTGGCGTGCTGTTCAGCTTTCAGTCAGTAATTGAGGTGGTGTTGCAAAACTCTTTCAGCAATGGCCCACTAGACCAGTGGATGACCGGGTTCAATGGCCAGAGAAAGCCCATTAAGCAGGGGTTATGCCAGTGCGCGCGTGCTGATGCCTGTTCCTGGTTTTATTTTGTCAGGTTCCCGAAGAGTTGGCGGACAAAGAATTTCTGGCTATCTTACAAGATGAGCCACTTCTGCCCTTAGCACTTGTACCTCTTACAGAGGAAGAGCAGGTGGGTGGAGTTAATGTGGTTTTTTTTTTTTTAAAAAAAAGAACTGCAAATATTGCTGGATACAGTGTTTAAATATTAGTTTTTCTTTGTGAGCTGAGCAACAGCGTGCCAGCTAAACTCGCTCAAGGTCTCCTGCTCTTGCGGACTCCAAAACTGGGACGTTGCTGATAAGCTCCAGCTGCTAAAAATAGAACAAGGGCAGCATGTTGCAGGTGTTGCAATTCCTTTCTCTTTCCCCCCCCCCCCCCCCCCCCCCCCCCCCCCAGTCTGTGGGAAGACGGGTCACATTTACGTAAATACAGTACATTCGTTACCACTGTAATACCTGGATATCTGCTTGTTAAGAACTTGTATTCTCTCTGTCGTCGGTGCCTAAATTCAGGATGTTTCATGGGTTAATTGAGCAGAAATTGTGCATTTACAACCTGGAAGTATCTAGGCTATTGGCGGCACCGCCTTCAAAGAGCTGTAACTTTGCTTTGAGCAAGTGCAAGAAATGAGTCTCCCTTTCCTTTGGGAAGGAGGGGGGGGTGACTGGATAGCAATTGGAAGGGCGAGCACGGGCTGACTGTGTTCTTCCCCGACCAACCCAGTTGTACCATACCTATTGCTAGCCTTCGCTGGGTGGTTAACTCGGCCTAGAATCAAACCTAGGTCCTTCCTACATAAGAGCATAAAAAATAGGAGCAGGAGTCGGCCATGTGGCCCTTCGAGCCTGCTCTGCCGTTCAATAAGATCATGGCTGATCTTCGACCTCAACTCCACCTTCCCGCACTATCCCTTGATTCCCTTAAAGTCAAAAAATCTGTCGATCCCAGCCTTGAATATACTCGAGGACTGAGCATCCACAGCCCCCTGAGGTAGAGAATTCGAAAGAGTCACAACCCTCCGAGTGAAGAAATTTCTCCATCTCCGTCCTCCAACAACGTCACTAAAAAACAGATTATTTGGCCATTATCACATTGCTGTTTGCAGGACCTTGCTGTGCACAAATTGTCTGCTGCGTTTCCTACATTGCGCATTCCTGATCTGTGTGGCTAAGTTGCACGCTGTACTTTATGTTTAATCAAACATCTTCGTCACCGCGGATCTGACTGTTTATTGAAACGTGGAAGGAGTTTGGGTGCCGTCTTAAAATACGATTGTGCATTTCAATCCCACTGAATCAGTGCGATTTTTTTCATTTTCCACAGCAGCTGTTCTCATGAGCTTTCAATACAGTTACTAACTCAGTGCAATTGTTGGGGAATTCTAGATGGTTGCAACTGAGGGAGCAACTCATTCATGGGATGTGGGCGTCGCTGGCAAGGCCAGCATTTATTGCCCATCCCTAGTTGTCCTTGAGAAGGAGGTGGTGAGCCGCCACCTTGAACCGCTGCAGTCCGTGTGGCGAAGGTACTCCCACAGTGCTGTTCGGGAGGGAGTTTCAGGATTTTGACCCAGTGACGATGAAGGCACGACCGATATACTTCTATGTCAGGATGGTGTGTGACTTGGAGAGGATCTTGGAGGTGGTGGTGTTCCCATGCACCTGCTGCCCTTGTCCTTCTAGGTAGTAGAGGTCACGGGTTTGGGAGGTGCTGCCGAAGAAGCCTTGGCGAGTTGCTGCAGTGCATCTTGTAGATGGTGCACACTGCAGCCACGGTGAGCCAGTGGTGGAGGGAGTGAATGCTTAAGGTGGTGGATGGGGTGCCAATCAAGCGGGCTGCTTTGTCCTGGATGGTGTCGAGCTTCTTGAGTATTGTTGGAGCTGCACTCATCCAGGCAAGTGGAGACTATTCCATCACACTCCTGACTTGTGCCTTGCAGATGGTGGAAAGGCTTTGGGGAGTCAGGAGGTGAGACACTCGTCGCAGAATACCCAACCTCTGACCTGCTCTTGTTGCCGCAGTATTTATGTGGCTGGTCCAGTTAAGTTTCTGGCCAATGGTGACCCCTAGGATATTGATGGTGGGGGATTCGGCGATGGTAATGCTGTTGAATGTCATTGACACTTGAAATCACTGACCCAACAGGGAATGTTGATTCAGTGCAACTTGCAAAAAATAAAGAAATGGATAGATCTAACAATTGAGCAGAGAGAATTCGTATGCAGTTCAGTCAGAGGCAGGCTAGGCAAAAAAATGGTCCATGTTGGGTCCTGTACATGGATTTACTAGCACATGTTTTGACCAAATGGCCGCCTTCATTCATACCTCTTCATGAATGTCCAGGTTTTCACAGGCCACGTGACATTGTTGCAAGGTAGAGCGTTGCGTTTGGAAGTGCTTTTATGAATTTTATTTTAATGGCAAGTCCTGTCTTTTTGTTTCTGTGCAGAGAAATTTTTCTATGTCTGTGAACAGCTCTGCAGTGATGAGGTTGATGGGGCGGGGAGGAGGCGCCCCACCGGCGGGGGTGGTCAGAGGCCGAGGCGGTGCCAGGGGCCGAGGTAAGTAACCAGAACCGCAGTGTGTGCAAACTGAACTTAAATAGTGAAGCAAACTCGAAAAACCAGATGGCACGTAAGAAAGGGGAGCCAGGAGCAGGCCATACGGCCCCTCGAGCCTGCTCCGCCATTCAATAAGATCATGGCCGATCTTCTACCTCCACTCCACTTTCCTGCCGGATCCCCATATCCCTTGATTCCCAGGTCGTGGTGCAGTTGGTGTGTTGGGGTAATTTTCTTCTGCTTGCTTCTTGCCTTCCAAATCTCGTAGGCAACCAGTTCTTCTCGTTTCCCTCCCCACCCCACCCCCACCCCAAAAATATTATTAGGGGGTACGGTAGCTTAGTGGTTATGTCACTGGACTAGTAATCCAGAGGCCTGGACCTAATGATCCAGAGACGTGAGTTCAAATCCCACCACGGTAGCTGGGGAATTTAAATTCAGTTCATTAAATGAATCTGGAAGAAAAAGCTAGTATCAGTAATGGTGACCATGAAACGACCGGATTGTCGTATAAAACCCATCTGGCTTCCTTTAGGGAAGGAAATCTGCCATCCTTACCCAGTCTGGTCTATATGTGACCCACAGCAATGTGGTTGACTCTTAACTGCCCTCACCACCACCTTCTCGAGGGCAATTAGGGATGGCCAATAAATGCTGGTCTTGCCAGCGACGTCCACATCCCATGAATATAAAAAAATAATTATTTTCAAGATATATTTCAGTCCCGTATTAAAGTGGCCTACCAGGTTTTGTTTTTATTATAGTGAGGTTCAGGTAGTCTCTTTGCAGCATGTCTGATTATTTCCTCCCCCGCCCACACTCTCTCTCTTTCACCTTTGTGCAGGTCGAGGACGAGGGGAAAGCGGTTACTACCAAAGAAGTTTCGAAGACGGAGAAGGGGGCTTCGGTCGCGGGGCACGCGAAATGCTGAGAAGTCAAAGCTGGGAGGAAAGGTAGGTTTCAGCAGGCGCTGCATGCAGTTTGACCAAGGCTTGGAGCAGATTGACAGAAGCCTGGAGAAGTGAAAAGGCTGGTCAACAATTTTTAGAGGGTAGTTGGTTGTCCTCTGCATTCTTGGGTGTCCTTTAGTAGTTTTGATGCAGGTTAGAAAACTGCAGTTAATGCTGTTTAAAAATTCTGCCTTTTATGGTAGGAGTTTACTCTGGTATTTCATCACAATCTTTCCTGTAGCCCCCAGTATCTTGGTGTGGTACCAGGGAAGTGGGGGCTGCATGAAAAATGATTTTAAATGATGAATGTGATCTACCCTCGGGCATAGATTAGCATACAAACACATGGGCGAACATATGGCTTATTCTTCAGATTGAATTTGTATCGACTCTTTTGAAGCCGTGGTGCAGGGTTCGGTCCGCACAGCAGCCATGATACAGGGTTCGGTCTGCACAGCAGGCACGATACAGGGTTCGGTCCGCACAGCAGCCATGATACAGGGTTCGGTCCGCACAGCAGCCATGATACAGGGTTCGGTCTGCACAGCAGGCACGATACAGGGTTCGGTCCGCACAGCAGGCACGATACAGGGTTCGGTCCGCACAGCAGGCACGATACAGGGTTCGGTCCGCACAGCAGGCACGATACAGGGTTCGGTCCGCACAGCAGGCACGATACAGGGTTCGGTCCGCACAGCAGGCACAATACAGGGTTCGGTCCGCACAGCAGGCACGATACAGGGTTCGGTCCGCACAGCAGGCACGATACAGGGTTCCATATTTGGAAATCGAATCCGGGCCTTTCTAACCGACTCGGAAGCATTGATCTTTGATGCCATCTTGAAAATCTTCGTGGAAGTGACTAGATTGGTTTAGGCGCAAAATAAAACTTGTTTGCAGCCTTGAATTGGATGACCGCCGCACAGAACTCAAATGCATTGATCATGTTACTGGCTCAGCAGTTTCTTTTGGAAAGAATTTGTTGCTTGCATTTTCTCCGCTGCTCTCTCAAATTTCTGACTCTTGCTGGGGTGTGATCCCGTGGTTGCCAGCAGACCTCCAGCACCTAACCCACACGGCCGTTATTCGGGTGTGAGCCTCAATTGGGCGTTGGCCACCTATTCGTCCGCGCGCAGGCTTTCCAGCAGAGAGGGTACCTGGATACCCACCAGCATAAGATAAGAATTAGAAGCAGGAGTAGGCCATTTGGCCCCTCGAGCCTGCTCTGCCATTCAATAAGATCACGGCTGATCTTCGAACTTGATTCCCCATGAGTCCAAAAATCTATCGCTCAGCCTTAAATATACTCAAAGACTGAGCATCTGCAGCCTTCTGGGGTAGAGAATTCCTAAGATTCACAACCTTCTGAGTGAAGAAATTCTTCCTCGTCTCGGTTCTAAATGGCCGGCCCCTTATCCTGAGACTGATCCCTGGTTCTAGACTCTCCAGCCAGGGGAAACAGCGTCTCAGCATCTACCCTGTCAATCCCCCTCAGAATCTTATATGTTTCAATGAGATCACACCTCATTCTTCTCCAGAGAGTATAGGCTCAATCTCTCTTCATAGGACAGCCCTCCCATCCAGGAATCCCTAGTGAACCTTTGTTGCACCGCTGCCGCAGCAGGGATTATGGTGGATTATTCTTCCCCTTCCACCTCCCAGGCGACAGAGACAGGCCAATTGCAATTGCCCAACTGTTTGCGCTGGCCGAGGTGAGCTAGCGCAGCACAGGCCAAACCGTTTGAATGTTTTCACATTTGTCTTTTGAGGTGAAACCCCTTCTTTACATTTGATGGCAGTGTCTGTTTTCATCAGGGGCAGCACCGTGTTAATTTCTGCATCCCTAGCTGGCGATTTTTCAACTGTTAACCAGCCAGTTGTGAAGAGGGTAAACGATGTTTAATTTGATTTTTGGGTAATATTCCACTTCCTGGCACTGTTTTATAGTCTTTGAGTTTTGTACTGAGGGGCATTAGTGCTGGAGAATGGAACACCTTTCTGGTATCCAGTAACTGTTGAGCACTTCCAAGTCAGAAATAGGAGAGTAAGGTCAAGAATAAAACTCACCCAGGGCCCCCTCCAAAGTGACTTCACCCTCCCCTCTGATGTGCGTTGTTACCAGTGTTAGCAATTTAATCTCTGTTTAAGGCTGCCAGTTACTTGGGAATTTCCGTGCTGTGGACCTGTGCTCACGTGAGCTGGTTTGAGATTGCCCAAAGCGTGCTAATTGGAAACCCTGGAGTCTGGCTACGGTGAAATGCTTCACGACTAATTGCACATTTTCTGTAAATAAGATGTAAAGCTGTTCCCTGCAAAGATCCTCCTAACAATCATGGGTTTGTTCCCCTGTTGGCTCAGTTTGCGAAGGTGAGGTGTAATTGGAGCCGTGCAGACCAACAAGGTCACGGGTTTGATCCATGGTCTTTGCTCGGTTACCCGATCTCAGCCAGGGTGGCAGTGGGAGCGCTACGATTGGCTTCACTGTCCCTGGAACAGGGAGAGGAACAGCAGCCAGGATTCACGTTCCCGACGACTGTCCGCTCAAGCTCGCTGGCAGCTGCGCGCGTGGATATCGAGCCAGGACAGGATCGGGCTGCGATACTCACCATGGTTGCTAACGCTGATTGTCTAGCTCCGCAAGTGAAGACTGCAAGCTACTGGAAACTTGACTGGCGCCCCTGGAATGTACCCAGCAAGAGTCATAATATAAGAATTAGGAGCAGAAGAAAGCCATATGGCTCCTCAAGCCGGCTCCGCCATTCAATAAGATCAACAAGATCATGGCTGATCTTCGACCTCAACTCCACTTTCCTGCCCGTTCCCCATATCCCTTGATTCCCCATGAGTCCAAAAATCTATCGATCTCCGCCATGACTATACTCAACAACTGCGCATCCACAGCCCTTTGGGGTAGAGAATTCCAAAGATTCACAACACGGAGTGAAGAAATTCCTCCTCATCTCAGTCTTAAATGGCCGACCCCTTATTCCGAGACACTCCAGCCAGGGGAAACAGCCTCTCAGCAACTACCCTGTCAATCCCCCTCCGAATCTTGTCTTGTTTGTGAGATCATCTCTCATTCTTCTAAACTCCAGAGAGTATAGGCCCATTCTACTCGATCTCTCCTCATAGGACAACCCTCTCATCCCAGGAATCAATCTAGTGAACCTTTGTTGCACCCCCTCTAAGGCAAGTATATCCTTCCTTGGATAAGGAGACCAAAACTGTGCACAGTAGACCAAAACAGTCGCAGCCTTCGTTCGAGCAGGAGGGATGAAAACTGGCCCAAAAAAAGCACATTCTAAGTATTTTGCTGGCCTACTGGATTTTCAAAAGACTTTTGCTAAGGTGGTGCCTAGGAGGCTTCTTGACAAAATGAAAGCCCATGATATGAGAATTTCTGAACCTGGATAGGAGTTAGCTAAAGGCTAGAAAACAGTGTTGTGTTTTTGGGTGCCTTTTGTCCCAGAGAGATGTAAACAGTAGTGTGGCCTGTGGGTGTGTAAGTAGCTCCTATCGTTCTATCACTCTATATTTTTATATCTTTTTAAATTTGTTCTTGAGATGACAGTGATGCTGGCAAGACTGCATTTTTTTGCCCAACCCTAGTTACCCTGAGAAGATGGTGGTGGGCCTTCTCTTTAAACTGCTTGCTGCAGTCTGGGTGGTATTGGGTAGGGAATTCCAGGTTTCTGACTCCGCGACAGTGAAGGAATGAGAATATATGGTCGTCAGGATTGTGTGCATCTTGGAGGCGAGAGTGTTTCTACTCCATTGCTACTCGTCCCCAGTGATGGAGGTCGTGGGGGTGGGTGCTGTTGAAACAGTTTTGGTGAGTTGCTGCAGTGCATCCTGTAGATCATCCATGTTGTAGCCGTAGTGCCCCAGTAGTAGAGGGGTTGAATATTAAGTCCGTTGGAAGGGGCATTGATCAAGCGAACTGCTTTATCCTGGGTAGGTTCTTGAGTAATGTTGTGGCTGCAACCATTTGGGCGAGTGTCCCATCACACTTCTGACGAGCCTTGTAGATGGTGGTGAGGCTTTGAACAGTTTGGAGATGAGCCACTCACTGCGGTGTACCAGACTCTTCCCAGCCATGGTGTTGAAATGGCTGTTCCATTTCAGCTTCTGGTCAGAGGTGACTCCCTAGATGATGATGCTCGACACTTAGCAATGGTGGTGCCATTGAAGGTCCTGGTGAAATGGCTGGGCTCTATCTTGTCCATGGTAGTGTTACCTGGCTCATGTGTGTTACCTGATGGTTGTCAGCCTAAGCCTAGATGTTATCCAGATTCTGCGTCAGATATGACTCCAGCCACTGGAAAGTATTCTCTTTGACCTTCAAAGACTTCAGTTTTGCATGTGCTAGACTCAAGTTGAAGCTGTTCTATCTTCTCCTTTATCTTCATATCAATATATATGTTAATTATATTCTTGAATTGGGTATATACGGTATCAAAAATTTCAGGCACAAATAGGGCGCATGGTAAACTGAAGGGACTTCAGGAGGACGTGGGTTGTCAGATGAAAGTTGATGCTGAGAAATGTGACATTGTAGATCTTGGAAGGGAGAATGAGAGGGAATGAGCACTAAATGGTAAATCTTCAAAAGGAGTAGAGGAGCAGAGAGAGACTCTATTTCAAATCTTTGAAAGTGGAAGAAAAAAGGTATGGGATACTAAATTTTAAAAATAGTGGCACGGAATACCAAAGTAAAGAGGTAAAACTAAACCCAGTGATTAGGCCTCAGAATATTGTGTCCAGTTTTGGGTGCCTTACTTAAGAATGATGTCAAGGCCGTGGTCTGGGTGCAGAAGAGATTGGCTGAGATGATCCCAGGGCAAAGAAGCTTTATTTATGAGGAGAGATGTGATACAGGTGTTCAAAATTGGGAAGTTGCGATGATGTAAATCAGGGGAAAAGCTATTCCCACTGGTCAGTGAGCTGGTAACTAGAGGGCATAAATTTAACGCCACTAAAAGTGAAGGGAGTGATTATAATTTATTTTTTTAAATACGTTGGGTTGTTAGGACATGGAATGCCCTATCAAGTACAACGGTAGAAGCAGAATCTATGAAAGGGAAGTGGTTAAATATTTAAAAAAAAATTTTTTTAAAGGATATGGAGAAAGGGCAGGGGAAAGTATTCCCTTTGACCTTCAATTACTTCAGTTTTGCATGTGCTAGACTCGAGTCGAATGCTTGATGTTGAGGGAAACTATTCTATCTTCTCCTTTATCTTCATATCAATATATATGTTAATTATATTCTTGAATTGGGTATAATATACGGTATCAGAAATTTCAGAGGCCTGCATGGGTGCAATCAGCTAAACAGGCTTCTTGGCTGTAAAATACCGTGATTTGATTCTACCGTGCTCATTTTGTGAGATCGGGAATACATTTGGTTGCTCCATGCTTCCCTTTTTGTGTGGCCAGCTGTGCAAAGACTTATCGCCAGCATGATTAACTCTTCTTGAGTTAGATTTTTTTTCCTCTCCTTGGTGCGCCTCTATTTTGAGTATTTGTTCTCTAACTCATGATTCCTTGCCTCCCGCAGGGGTGACAGAAGATTTGAGAAGCCTGGTCGGAGAGATGGAGGTATGATTTGAACTATTAGGAAAATCTTATTAACATTTAAAAAAAAATAATAATTAATTCTCTCTGGGCCCCATAGTGATAAAGAGCAAAGTGATTAGAAGTTAATGGGTGCTTTTACTCACCCATCAGTTGTTGGGGAAACTGGTTTTCAGAGATAATCCATCTTGATTGACTTGTCCAATGGCCAATACGGATGTCTTTAGTACATAACTTCATGTAATTTCAGTGCTAAAACTAGAATGCTAATGTTTTAACAGTACAAGTACAAAACCTGACTCTCGCTCCTCTTCTCCGACTTCTCTCTTCTTCCTCCTCCTCTCTCTCCCTTTTCTCCTCCTCTCTCTCCCTTTTCTCCTCCTCTTTCCTTTAAGTACGGGTAGGGTTTGAGGAAGTGGCTCCGACGTCGCGCAAGCAGGATTTTGCACGCTCCGACAGTGAGAACTGGCGGGCCATTCGCGAAGAACAAAACGGCGAAGATGAGGACGGAGGCTGGAGAATGGCTGGTGCAAGAAGAGAAGGCGATCGGTGGCGGCCCCCGAGCCCAGGTATCTCGGAAAAAGACCATTTCCAACCCGTGAGGGTTTTTGCATTTGCCTTTCGTAGCGCTGCACGTAGCAATAATGGGGACATCACAGCAGGATTCGAGGTGGAGGAGGAGTGGGGAACAGTAATCATAGTAAGCAGCGTTCCCCCCCTTAATTTTTTTTTGGGTGCGCGGTCCCTTTAACGGGCTGCGAGGCCTATTCAAAATTTCACACGCGCAAAATCTCCCACTCAAAAGCCGGTGAGCGACCCGCACAGGACCGCCAGACAGCTGGGCGGCTGCGCAGCTTACCGGGAACGCTAGTCATAAGGTTTGTTGTAAGGAAAGAGTAGAGACATCTGGCCATTGAACTTTGGAAAGGCAGATTTTCGGAGAATGTGCGCACAGGTAAGAGAAGAATGGCACAAGGCTTAAAAAAAAAAAAAAGAGGGGGGCGGGGAGTGGTAGCTAAAACGAACAGAATTGAGGGGGAAGTGGCATAATGTATATCTGAGTCTTAGTAAGAACAGTGAGTGACAAAGGCAGCCCTGGATGATTGAAGGTGATTCAAACTGTTAGGAATAAAGTGAAGGCATTCCCATATATTTGAACCACAAGACATGAAGAACGAGTACAAGAAAAATTTAGAGGAAGGGCTGATAAAACGGCCTTGAATTTAAAATGAGCAGGAAATTTAAGCGCATTAGAGGTAAATGGAAAAGATACACGAGTATAGAATCACTGGCACTGGCTTCTGCAAAGGGGGTTGAGATTAGCGACGATGTGGAAATAGCTGAAATAAATTGAATGAGTTCTTTTGGTTGTATATTTATATGGGCAAAGGACGTTACAGGGGCTGTAGCAGAGATGGCATTCCAGGATAGAATGAGCAGTATAATAAAATCAGCAATTACTCAGTTAGTAGCTGAACACCTCGGTAAGATCGGAGTGAATAAAGTTACGTGGGCTGAATGGGATTCATCTGCGGGCGCTTGGGGGAGCTGGCAGAAGTATTGAGCATTTGTTAGAAAAGGGGCTGGTACTGGAGGATGTAATTCTCTGTTTAAAAAAAAAAATTCCAAAAAGAAGGACTTGCATTTCTATAGCACCTTTCACATCCTCAGAACATCCCAAAGTGCTTTACAGCCAATGAAGTACTTTTGAAGTGTCGTCACTGTTGTAATGTAGGAAACGCAGCAGCTAATTTATGCACAGCAAGCTCCCACAAACAGCAATGTAATAATGACCAGATAATCTGTTTTTGTGATTCTGACTCAGGCGAGAGTGCTACCCACTGAGCCACGGTTGACACCACAGGGAATTATTGGAACTATAGGCCACGAGGGAAAATTCAAGAATGAGTTGTCCAGGGCAGGTTGGTGTAGCATCAGGAAGATATAAACTAATTGGAAGGTCGGCATGGATTTACAAAAGGAAGTCATATCCGAACAATGAGTATATTTGAGAATGTAGATGTGCCTGACTTGGATTTTAGTCAAGTTTTTGACGAGGTGTCCCATAGAAACCTATAATGGAGACAGTTAACCGACACGGTATTGGCGCCAACATGCTGAAATGGATCCAATCACAACTAAGTGATGGGCAACAGAGGGGCCCTACAAATTGAGGGTATTTGGGTTGAGGCTGTGATGAGTGGAGTCCCTACTGTTATTTGGCTAAGGTTCTATGTGAAATGAGTTTGTGCAGTCTCGATCCAGTACTCAATAGACTTGGACCAGTACTGGCATTAATTGCCATTTAGTTTGAACTCTTACTCCAAGGTTACAGGATGGCTGGTGTGGGAAGTGGGAAAATGTCTCACTGGTGCATTAGGGGGCGCTGGTCTGGGGTACATTGTTGTGCTGGAGAAGAGGGAGCTTTACTCTATCTAACCCGTGCCATACCTGCCCCGGGAGTGTTTGATGGGACAGTACAGAGGGAACTTTACTCTGTATCTAACCCGTGCTGTACCTGCCCTGGGAGTGTTTGATGGGACAGTGTAGAGGGAGCTTTACTCTGTATCTAACCCGTGCTGTACCTGCCCTGGGAGTGTTTGATTGGACAGTGTAGAGGGAGCTTTACTCTGTATCTAACCCGTGCTGTACCTGCCCAGGGAGTGTTTGATGGGACAGTGTAGAGGGAGCTTTACTCTGTATCTAACCCGTGCTGTTCCTGCCCTGGGAGTGTTTGATGGGGACAGTGTAGAGGGAGCTTTACTCTGTATCTAACCCGTGCTGTACCTGCCCTGGGAGTGTTTGATGGGACAGTGTAGAGGGAGCTTTACTCTGTATTCGGTAACCCCTGATTTTCATTGATCCAACATTGGCGGGCGTGCCTTCAGCTGCCTAGGCCCTCAGCTGTGGAATTGGCTCGCTTGTGCTCTCAACCTCTCCACGTGTCTCTCCTTCAAACCTACCTCTTTGACCAAACCTGTCCTAATATCCCCTTATGTGGCTCGATGTCAAATTTTGTTTGATAACGCTCCTGAGATGCGCCTTGCGACGTTTTACTGCGTTAAATACGCTATATAAATGCATGTTGTTGTACCTGCCCTGGGATTATTTGATGGGGCAGGCTAGGAGGAGATTTACTCTGCCTCAAATTCTGTTGTACCTGACGTGGGTGTGCTTGAAGCTGGCGCTGGTTGCCTGAAAGGGGAGCATATTCCATTCCCTACCGCTAACCGTGGGCTTTTGAATAAGAATGCTGTGGCCTTCCTGAGTGGCTCACTTCCACACCCGCTGAGTTCCAAGGTGGAGCAGTTAAAGTGGCACAAAAGTGCCGCCTCATATTTACCACTTAAAGTGGGGAGAAAAATTCATCCGCCTCATAATGTGTGTCTTTTTTTGTCTCTTGCCTGGCTGGCATGGGCCCTGACGGTTGTACCTCCTCCCCTTCTCCTTTATTGCAGACGGTCCTCGCTCCGCAGGCTGGAGGGACCACACCGAGCAGCAGCGGCGGCGGAGGTTTGACTTTGATTTCCGGGAGCGAGACGAGGAGCGCACGTACAGGAGGGGCAGGACGGGCAGCGGCAGCTACGAAGACGAGAAGGATAATTTGCCCGAGTGGTGCCTGGAAGACGCAGAAGAGGAAATGGGGACGTTTGATTCATCTGGCGCTTTCATGTCATTAAAGGTACATAACCTATGGTCTCAAGTGGGACGGGCGAAAGCACGGAGGAGGGATGCGGATGTGGTTCTGTGGATGTGTTTTAGGAACTTTTTTCTCGACTGGGATTTTTTTTCCCAACAAAATGTGAGTCTCTTTCTCTAACGATTTCCTCTGCTCCTCTCCTTTTCTGGAGGTGCTGACTCCTGCTGGAGTACGGGTGCTCTTTCATGCCTTGCCTGTGTCAGCCTAAACAGTGAGAGTAGCTGGCTATTTGTGGAGAGGCTTGGCAGCTGAGCGCAGGGATGCCCTCGCCCAATGTCTTGTGTGCGCATTCACGCAGGAGCGCCGGTTAATTCCCCCCCCCCCCCCCCCCCCCCCCCAACCCACTTCTCGTCCAGGGCACCGAGGCTGATTGTTGCGTCGCCACCACCGGAGCTGAGGTCAGCTAACTCCGTGCAGACTGTGAAAGAAACCTGGGACCTTCTGTTCTGTAAGGGGGAGAGGTGGCAGAGCAGATTCACCGGAATGATACCGGGGCTAAAAGGGTTAAATTATGAGGACAGGTTGCACAGACTAGGCTTGAATTCACCTGAGTTTAGAAGATTAAGGGGTGATCTAATTGAGGTGTTTCAGATGATTAAAGGATTTGATAGGGAAGATAGAGAGGAACTATTTCCTCTGGTGGGGGAGTCCAGAACACTGATGAGAAATTTCTTCACTCAGAGGGTGGTGAACCTGTGGAATTCTCTACCACTGAAGGCTGTGGATGCCAAGTCAATGAATATATTTAAGAAGGAGATATAGATTTCTAGACACAAAAGGCATCAAGGGGTATGGGGAAGAGAGCGGGAATATGGTATTGAGATAGAGGATCAGCCATGATCATATTGAATGGCGGAGCAGGCTCGAAGGGCCGAATGACGACCTACTGCTCCTATTTTTCTATGTTTCTATGTAAAATTAGAGCTAGGTTGTTCGGGGGTGATGTCAGGAAGAACTTCTTCACCCAAAGGGTAGTGGAAATCTGGAACACTCTCCCCAAAAAGCTGTTGAGGCTGGGGGTTTCAATTGAAAATGTGAAAACTAAGATTGATAGATTCTTTTTAGGCAAGGGTATTAAGATACAGATCAGCCATGATCTAATTGAATGGAGGAACAGGCTGTGGGGCTGAATGGCCTACTCCTGTTCCTATGTGAAGCTCACTGCCACATTGAGTAAAGCATTGATAAAGCACATCATATTGCTGTGGAGTAGTTGAGGCAAATAGCACAGATGTATTTAAGGGAAAACTTGGTAGGGTGGAGGAGGCTCATGTGGAGCATAAATACCGGCATAGACCAGTTGCAGAATATCGGGAGTTAGGAGGTATATTAAAAAAGAGGACCTCAAAGGTAGTAATTTCAGGATTGCTACCAGTGCCACGTGCTAGTCAGAGTAGAAATAGGAGGATATTTCAAATGAATACGTGGCTAGAGGAATGGTGCAAGGGGGAGGGATTCAAATTCCTTGGACATTGGAACCGGTTCTGGGGGAGGTGGGACCAGTACAAACGGGACGGTCTGCACCTGGGCAGGGCCGGGACCGATGTCCTAGGGGGAGTGTTTGCTAGTGCTGTTGGGGAGGGTTTAAACTAAAGTGGCAGGGGGTTGGGAACCTGAGCAGGGAGACAGAGGAAAGGGAAATAAGGATAAAAGCTAAAGACAGGAAGGAGAAAAACAAAAGTAGAAGGTAAAGAACTCAATGGTTTAAATCAAACATGGTCACAGTAAATAATAATTCATATAGGTCTGAAAGCGTTAAAAAAACAAGCCTGAAGGCTTTGTGTCTTAATGCAAGGAGCATTCGGAACAAGGTGGATGAATTAGCTGCGCAAATAGAGGTAAATGAATACGATTTGATTGGGATTACAGAAACATGGCTCCAGGGTGGCCAAGGCTGGGAACTCAACATCCAGGGTTATTCAATATTTAGGAAAGATAGGCAAAAAAGAAAGGGAGGTGGGGTAGCATTGCTGGTTAAAGAGGGGATTAACACAATTGAAAGGAAGGATATTAGCTCTGATGATGCGGAATCTGTATGGGTAGAACTAAGAAATAACAAGGGGCAGAAAACGTTAGTGGGAGTGGTATATAGACCTCCAAACAGTAATACGGAGGTTGGGGACGGCATTAAAAGGGAAATTAGAGAAGCATGCAGTAAGGGCACAGCAGTCATCATGGGTGACTTTAATTTACATATAGATTGGGCTAACCAAATTAGTAAAAATACTGTGGAGGAGGAATTCCTAGAATGTTTACGAGATGGTTTTCTGGAACAATATGTCGAGGAACCAACCAGAGATCAGGCCATCTTAGACTGGGTATTATGCAACGAGAAAGGATTAATTAGCAATCTTGTTGTACGAGGCCCCTTGGGTCAGAGTGATCATAATATGATAGAATTCTTCATTAGGATGGAGAGTGAAGTAGTTGAATCAGAGACTAGGGTCCTGAATTTAAATAAAGGAAACTACGATGGTATGAGGCGCGAATTGGGTAGGATTGATTGGGGAATGTCACGCAAGGGGTTGACGGTGGATAGGCAATGGCAAACATTCAAAGACTGCATGGATGAACTACAGAATTTGTACATCCCAGTGTGGCATAAGAATAAAACAAAAAGGGTGACTCAACCGTGGCTAACAAGGGAAATTAGGGATAGCATAAGATCCAAGGAGAGGGCATATAAATTGGCCAGAAAAAGCGGTAGCCCTGAGGATTGGGAGCAGTTTAGGATTCAACAAAGGAGGACAAAGGGATTAATTAAGAAGGGGAAAATAGAATATGAAAGTAAGCTTGCTGGGAACATAAAAACTGACTGTAAGAGCTTTTATAGATATGTGAAGAGAAAAAGATTAGTGAAATCAAGTGTAGGTCCCTTGCAGTCAGAAGCGGGGGAAGTTATAATGGGGAACAAAGAAATGGCAGCCCAATTAAATGCATATTTTGGTTCTGTCTTCACAAAGGAGGACACAAATAACCTCCCAGAGATGTTGGAGAACATACGGTCTGATGAAAGGGAGGAACTGAAAGAAATCAGTATTTGCAGGGAAATGGTGTTAGGGAAATTGACGGTATTGAAGGCCGATAAATCCCCAGGGCCTGATAATCTACATCCTAGGGTACTTAAGGAAGTGGCCCTAGAAATAGTAGATGCATTGCTGATCATCTTCCAACATTCGATGGAATCTGGAACTGTACCCATGGATTGGAGGGTAGCTAATGTTACCCCACTATTCAAAAAGGGTGGTAGAGAGAAAGCGGGGAATTACAGACCGGTAAGCCTGACATCGGTAGTGGGGAAAATGCTAGAGTCCATTATAAAGGATGTAATAGCTGAGCATTTGAAAAACAGTGACCAGATCGGACAAAGTCAACATGGATTTACAAAAGGTAAATAGTGCTTGACTAATCTACTGGAATTTTTTGAGGATGTAACTGGGAAAATAGATAAGGGAGAACCAGTAGATGTGGTGTATTTGGACTTTCAAAAGGCTTTCGATAAGGTCCCGCATAAGAGATTAGCGGGTAAAGTTAAGGCACATGGGATTGGGGGCAAGGTATTGACTTGGATAGAGAACTGGTTGGCGGACAGAAAGCAGAGAGTAGGAATTAATGGGTCTTTTTCCGAGTGGCAAGCAGTGACTAGTGGGGTACCGCAGGGATCGGTCCTTGGACCCCAGCTATTCACAATATACATTAATGATCTAGATAAGGGAATTAAATGTAATATCTCCAAGTTTGCAGGTGACACAAAGCTGGGTGGGAGTGTGTGCAGCGAGGAGGATAGCGAGAAACTCCAGGATGATCTGGACAGGTTGGGTGAGTGGGCAGAAGCAATATAACGTGGATAAGTGCGAGGTTATCCACTTTGGTGTCAAAAACAGAAAGGCAGACTATTATCTGAATGGCAATAGATTGGGAGAAGGGGAAGTGCAACGAGACCTGGGTGTCCTTGTGCACCAGTCGCTGAAAGTAAGCATGCAGGTGCAGCAGGCGGTGAAGAAGGCAAATGGTATGTTGGCCTTCATAGCGAAAGGCTTTGAGTATAGGAACAGGGATGTCCTGCTGCAGTTACAAGCTTTCGGAGCTATCGATCGCCCCTTCCTCAGGTGCGATCGATAGCTCCGAAAGCTTGTGATTTCAAATAAAACTGTTGGACTATAACCTGGTGTTGTGCGACCTCTCAATTTTGTCCACCCCAGTCCAACACCGGCATCTCCGCATCATGACTGCTGCAGTTGTACAGGGCCTTGGTGAGACCACACCTTGAGTACTGTGTGCAGTTTTGGTCGCCTTATCTGAGGAAGGATGTTCTTGCCATGGAAGGAGTTCAGCGAAGATTCACAAGGCTGATACCTGGGATGGCAGGAATGACATATGAGGAGAGATTGGGTCGATTGGGCTTATACTCACTGGAGTTTCGCAGAATGAGAGGGGATCTCATCGAAACATATAAAATTCTGACAGGTCTGGACAAACTAGATGCAGGAAGAATGTTCCCGATGGTCGGAGAGTCCAGAACCAGGGGTCATAATCTACGGATAACGGGTAAACCATTTAGGACAGAAATGAGGAAGAATTTCTTCGCCCAGAGAGTGGTGAACCTGTGGAATTCTCTACCACAGAAGGTAGTTGAGGCGAAGTCATTAAATATATTCAAGGATGAGTTAGATATATTTCTTAAAGCTAAAGGTATCAAGGGATATGGGGAGAAGGCAGGTACAGGGTACTGAGTTTAGATGATCAGCCATGATCTCATCGAATGGCGGAGCAGGCTCGAGGGGCCGAAGGAGCAGGAGTAGGCCATATCTTCTATGTTAAGTTGGGCTGAATGGCTTGTTTCTGTGCTGTAAATTCGATGTAATGTAATTCTTGCAGCTCTCTGCCAACCACCTCTTCAGTCAGTGTCCTGCGCTGTGTTTATCCCTAACTGATTCTTAATTGGTGTGTTAAACAGAAAGGTTCCAAGGAACCGATTCCCGAGGAGCAGGAGCTGGACTTCAGAGGAGTGGACGAGTTGGACGAGCGACCAGAGAACGAATATGATATGGAATTTTATAAGGAGTCAGATAGGACGGAAAATGGTGATGCAGGTAACCGAACGCGAATACTTATTTGATCTCCACTTCAGACACCCAGTGTCGGCATTGAGCACAGCCAGGTCATTTATGACCTGGTTCGGTCCAGGATTAAATAACCTCTGTGCTGCCTCAACCCTACGCACCAGGTTCTGTAGTACCGGAAAGAGACTCTTGTAATTCTCAGCAAAAATTAAAAGGGTTTTTACAGCAATTTTCCCTTCCCTTGGCCCTCCCTCATATGGTTAGCCGCCCACACGAGAGCACAGAGGACATCCTGGGGGTGGGGGGCGATGGCGAGGGGCAACACTGCAGGTGGCTGGGCATCAAGTGGGTTTGCACTGATGCTACCCAGGTAAATGGGAGATGGGTTACATTGGTGGCCGGTGAGATGCCTAGACATGCAAAGGCAATCACTTTTGTAATGCAGACAGAATGAATAGACTTGTGCGCCAGATTCCAGGGGTGCTGAGGGCACCTCGTGGCAGTGCCAGGTATTGTTCCCCTATACATCTGGTTGCACTGAACAGTGCTGTGACATTTTGACAAAACTGCCCTCCTTGTGAATATACTGTTTTCTTAATTATTTTTCACCCTTCTCACTCTTTCCTCCTCTCTCTTTCTCCCCCCTCCCCCCCCCCCCCCCCCCCCCCCCCCAAAACCTAGAAATCTCTCGAACACCCCGTTTCCTGTTTATGGGGAAGGGGATGTTGAAAATGGTGATGCAGGTAACCGAACGCGAATACTTATTTGATCTCCACTTCAGACACCCAGTGTCGGCATTGAGCACAGCCAGGTCATTTATGACCTGGTTCGGTCCAGGATTAAATAACCTCTGTGCTGCCTCAACCCTACGCACCAGGTTCTGTAGTACCGGAAAGAGACTCTTGTAATTCTCAGCAAAAATTAAAAGGGTTTTTACAGCAATTTTCCCTTCCCTTGGCCCTCCCTCATATGGTTAGCCGCCCACACGAGAGCACAGAGGACATCCTGGGGGTGGGGGGCGATGGCGAGGGGCAACACTGCAGGTGGCTGGGCATCAAGTGGGTTTGCACTGATGCTACCCAGGTAAATGGGAGATGGGTTACATTGGTGGCCGGTGAGATGCCTAGACATGCAAAGGCAATCACTTTTGTAATGCAGACAGAATGAATAGACTTGTGCGCCAGATTCCAGGGGTGCTGAGGGCACCTCGTGGCAGTGCCAGGTATTGTTCCCCTATACATCTGGTTGCACTGAACAGTGCTGTGACATTTTGACAAAACTGCCCTCCTTGTGAATATACTGTTTTCTTAATTATTTTTCACCCTTCTCACTCTTTCCTCCTCTCTCTTTCTCCCCCCTCCCCCCCCCCCCCCCCCCCAAAACCTAGAAATCTCTCGAACACCCCGTTTCCTGTTTATGGGGAAGGGGATGTTGAAAATGGTGATGCAGGTAACCGAACGCGAATACTTATTTGATCTCCACTTCAGACACCCAGTGTCGGCATTGAGCACAGCCAGGTCATTTATGACCTGGTTCGGTCCAGGATTAAATAACCTCTGTGCTGCCTCAACCCTACGCACCAGGTTCTGTAGTACCGGAAAGAGACTCTTGTAATTCTCAGCAAAAATTAAAAGGGTTTTTACAGCAATTTTCCCTTCCCTTGGCCCTCCCTCATATGGTTAGCCGCCCACACGAGAGCACAGAGGACATCCTGGGGGTGGGGGGCGATGGCGAGGGGCAACACTGCAGGTGGCTGGGCATCAAGTGGGTTTGCACTGATGCTACCCAGGTAAATGGGAGATGGGTTACATTGGTGGCCGGTGAGATGCCTAGACATGCAAAGGCAATCACTTTTGTAATGCAGACAGAATGAATAGACTTGTGCGCCAGATTCCAGGGGTGCTGAGGGCACCTCGTGGCAGTGCCAGGTATTGTTCCCCTATACATCTGGTTGCACTGAACAGTGCTGTGACATTTTGACAAAACTGCCCTCCTTGTGAATATACTGTTTTCTTAATTATTTTTCACCCTTCTCACTCTTTCCTCCTCTCTCTTTCTCCCCCCTCCCCCCCCCCCCCCCCCAAAACCTAGAAATCTCTCGAACACCCCGTTTCCTGTTTATGGGGAAGGGGATGTTGAAAATGGTGATGCAGGTAACCGAACGCGAATACTTATTTGATCTCCACTTCAGACACCCAGTGTCGGCATTGAGCACAGCCAGGTCATTTATGACCTGGTTCGGTCCAGGATTAAATAACCTCTGTGCTGCCTCAACCCTACGCACCAGGTTCTGTAGTACCGGAAAGAGACTCTTGTAATTCTCAGCAAAAATTAAAAGGGTTTTTACAGCAATTTTCCCTTCCCTTGGCCCTCCCTCATATGGTTAGCCGCCCACACGAGAGCACAGAGGACATCCTGGGGGTGGGGGGCGATGGCGAGGGGCAACACTGCAGGTGGCTGGGCATCAAGTGGGTTTGCACTGATGCTACCCAGGTAAATGGGAGATGGGTTACATTGGTGGCCGGTGAGATGCCTAGACATGCAAAGGCAATCACTTTTGTAATGCAGACAGAATGAATAGACTTGTGCGCCAGATTCCAGGGGTGCTGAGGGCACCTCGTGGCAGTGCCAGGTATTGTTCCCCTATACATCTGGTTGCACTGAACAGTGCTGTGACATTTTGACAAAACTGCCCTCCTTGTGAATATACTGTTTTCTTAATTATTTTTCACCCTTCTCACTCTTTCCTCCTCTCTCTTTCTCCCCCCCCCCCCCCCCCCCCCCCCCCCCCCCCAAAACCTAGAAATCTCTCGAACACCCCGTTTCCTGTTTATGGGGAAGGGGATGTTGGTCGGTAGGTTGCCTGCCCGACAGCCCATACCTTTTCCGAGTGGCCATTCGACTGAGTCTAGACATTGTTGGCAGGCTACTCGACTGCGGGAGGGCATCACAGCCAAACTGTCTTAACCCCCGGTGTCCACACATGCACATTTTAGCAGCGGTCACTAGATTGATTCCTGGGATGAGGTTCACTCGATTGATTCCTGGGATGAGGTTCACTCGATTGATTCCTGGGATGAGGTTCACGAGATTGATTCCTGGGATGAGGTTCACGAGATTGATTCCTGGGATGAGGTTCACGAGATTGATTCCTGGGATGAGGTTCACGAGATTGATTCCTGGGATGAGGTTCACGAGATTGATTCCTGGGATGAGGTTCACGAGATTGATTCCTGGGATGAGGTTCACTAGATTGATTCCTGGGATGAGGTTCACGAGATTGATTCCTGGGATGAGGTTCACGAGATTGATTCCTGGGATGAGGTTCACTCGATTGATTCCTGGGATGAGGTTCACCCGATTGATTCCTGGGATGAGGTTCACTCGATTGATTCCTGGGATGAGAGGGATGTCCTATGAGAAGAGATTGAGTAGATTACATAGACATAGAAACATAGAAAATAGGTACAGGAGTAGACCATTCGGTCCTTCGAGCCTGCACCGCCATTCAATGCGTTCATGGCTGAACATGCTACCTCAGTACCCCATTCCTGCTTTCTCGCCATACCCCTTGATCCCCCTAGTTGTGAGTGTTATATCTAACTCCCTTTTGAATATATTTAGCGAACTGGCCTCAACAACCTTCTGTGGAAGAGAATTCCATAGATTCACCACTCTCTGGGTGAAGAAGTTCCTCCTCAGCTCAGTCCTAAATGGCTTCCCCTTAATCCTTAGACTGTGACCCCTGGTTCTAGTTTTCCCTACCATTGGGAACATTCTGCCCGCATCTAATTTGTCTAAACCAGTCAGGATTTTAAATGTCTCTATAAGATCCCCCCTCATTCTTCTGAACTCCAGAGGATACAAGTTCAGTTGACCCAATCTTTCTTGATCTGTCAGTCCGGCCATCCCAGGATTGAGCCTATACTCTCTGGAGTTTAGAAGAATAAGAGGTGATCTCATTGAAATATGCAAGATTATGAAGATGATTGACAGGGTTAGATGCTGAGAGGTTGTTTCCCCTGTCTGGAGAGTTTAGAACTAGGGGGCAGAGTTTCAGGATAAGGTGTCGGCCATTTAAGACTGATAGGAGAAATTTCTTTACTCAGAGGGTTGTGAATCTTTGGAATTCTCTACTCCAGAGGACTGTGGCTGCTCAGTCGTCTATTCAAGGCTGAGATAGATTTTTGGACTCTAGGGGAATCGAGGGATATGGGATCGGGCGGGAAAGTGGAGAATAGGTAGAAATGGAGGTAGAAGATCAGCCATGATCTTATTGAATGGTGGAACAGGCTCGAAGGGTCGTATGGCCTACTTCTCCTAATTCTTAGGTCACTCGGTCGTGATCAGGAGCCCATTCCTAGCCTGGAGGCGGTGCGGCTAGTTGCAGCATCCCCATTGCCGTCTCACTCACACATATATACCTGGCTAAAATCAGCTAAAACCAGGAACTAACCATGGCAGTGTTCGTGCCTAGTATGCCAAGTGGGGAGCTCTTCAAATTAATCCATAAGCCGTTGCTCCTCGAAGATTGTGCTCCTGAATAACCCTGTTTATCCACAACAGACAGAACCGATCTGCCAACCGAGGTGTACAACGGCAAAACCTCTCCATGTTCGTCATCCTCCCCCTCCGAGTCTCAGGCCCAGGAGGTGTTCCTCGCGGTACCTGAAGAATGTGAGCCTGTCGTGCACAGGGCTGAGCCTGACATGGCGGATTCTGCGTCAGACACCCAGGGACAGAACAAACCTGCTGCTGATGGTACGGAAATCTAATAATTACTCGCCGTAAACCGCTCACTTGTCTTTATACACCATGTAAAGGCAACGTGTGGAATTTGTCGTGCAATCGATGTTGGAAATATGCAGTAGTGGGTCAGTATCCAATCTGCGCAAGTTCAGCATTTGCTGTTTCTTTCTTCAGATTTTAATCATATACAGTATTTTTCATTTCTAACATTATCCGCTGGTTCTGATGCAACAATCTAGAGTGCAAAGATTGATAACCAGTTAAAGGGGCAGGAACGTCCAAGGGTGCACTTACCATGCAAAGTTCCCTGTCATATGTATATTGAAAAAATTATATATATTATATGTTGTAGGTAGAAGAAAAGAAAGACTTGCATTTATATAGCACCTTTCATGTCCTCAAGACGTCCCAAAGCGCTTTACAGCCAATGAAGTACTTTTTGAAGTGTAGTCACTGTTGTAATGTAGGAAATGTGGCAGCCAATTTGCGCACAGCAAGCTCCCACAAACAGCATGTGATAATGACCAGATAATCTGTTTTAGTGATGTTGGTTGAGGGATAAATATTGGCCCCAGAACACCCCTGCTCTTCGAAATAGTGCCGTGGGATCTTGTACGTCCGCCTGAGAGCAGACGGGGCCTCGGTTTAACAACTCATCTGAAAGAAGTTATATATTATATGTGTGTTTGTCTATTTAAAAAAAAAGTATTAATGTTAACCATTCACCTTCCCGAGGGCTGCCATGTCGACTATTTCCTTTGGCTGCATCTCATTTCGTCCATAGGGGATACCCTTCGTGTGTCCCAGGAAAGCTCGATGGAAAGCAATGAGTGCA
Organism: Squalus acanthias; assembly: GCA_030390025.1. NCBI lineage: Eukaryota > Metazoa > Chordata > Chondrichthyes > Squaliformes > Squalidae > Squalus > Squalus acanthias. Next base: position 230,757 of record JASTWF010000067.1, on the reverse strand, counting down.
GCAACTTTCGATCCTCTCGAGAGCCAAAGTACATCTGCCTGATCCTGGGAAGCACACAGGCAGCTGGATACACGGGTTCCCCAGCCAGTCTTGTGTTTTCCTGGCGTCGGGTGACTCTGGGCCAGCTCTCATGCTGCTCTGCTGCTGTGGTGTGTGCTTAAAATTTTTTTTGAACGTATAAAAAATTGAAGTGTGTTTATTCAAATACACTGAGCTTCCTTACCTACACATTCATAATAGCGCACCCGACTTGGACAATCAAGTGGTGATTTTGGATATGTTTATACAGCACCATATCACCTCGCTGAAATGTCTTTCAAATGCTTCATGTAGAGACTGTTACAAAGGCAAACGCAGTAGTCAGTAACATCCCACAGTAACGATGAGGTGACCAGTTCATAATTTTAAGAACATAAGAAATAGGAGCAGGAGTCGGCCATTTGGCCCTTCGAGCCTGCTCCGCCATTCAATAAGATCATGGCTGATCTTCGACCTCATCTCCACTTTCCTGCACTATCCCCATATCCCTTGATTCCCTTAATATCCAAAAAATCTCTGGCAGTATTTGTTAGGTGAGTAATGTTGGGCAGAACTTCCAACTCCTCTTCAAAATAGAGCGTTGGGAAGTTTAACATCCACTTGTAGTATGTAGCCGTGGCTCAGTGGGCAGCACTCTTGTCTCTGAGTCAGTTCACGTCCCACTCCAGAGACTTGAGCACAAAACTCTAGGCTGCGTGCGAGTATTGAGGGAGCGCTGCACTGTCGGAGGTGCCGTCTTTCGGATGAGACGTTAAACCGAGGCCCCTTCTGCTCTCTCAGGCAGACATAAAAGATCCCATGGCACTATTTTGAAGAGGAGCTGGGAAGTTCTCGGTGTCCTCGCCAATATTTATCCCTCAATCAACATCACTGATTCTATGAAAATAGATTATCTGGCTATTATTATATTGGTGTTTGTGGGAGCTTGCTGTGCGCAAATTGACTGCCGTGTTTCCTACATTACAACAGTGACCACACTTCAAAAGTATTTCATTGGCTGTAAAGCGCTTTGGGACGTCCTGAGGCCGTGAAAGGCGCTATATAAATGCAATTACTTTTTTCTTTCCACTGGAAGAGGCAGATCGAAGGTACTTCTTAGTACCGCTGGCAATGCAGCGCTCCCTCAGTACTGCAACGCAGTGTTTGCCTAATTCTGTATGCGAAAGAAAGAAAAACTTGCATTTATACACCGTCTTGTACGATGCAGGATGTCCCAAAGCGCTTTACAGCCAATGAAGTACCTTTGAAGCGTAGTCACTGTTATAACGCGCCTAAGTCCTGGAATGGGTCCAGAACCCAGAACGTTCTGACCCAGAGACGAGATGTTTCTCCCTGTGGACCGGACACTCATTCCCCTGTTCTAAAGAAAATGCTTTTTTTGTTTTAAGTTTCCCATCTGTTAAAGTGAGAGTATTTTTGTTGAAAGTTTTAATAAATCCAAATGGCCGTCTGAAATGGTTTTGTCTCTTCCTGTGTGCTCCACTTATCGAAGTGGGTGGTTGCTGGACAGGATGCGGTTGCGTTGAAGTGGTTAGAAAGCAGTTTCATCGAAACATAGAATAGTAAGGAGGCCATTTGGCCCATCGAGTCTGCGCCAGCTCTTTCAAAGAGCAATCCAGTTAGTCCCACTCCCCCCCTGCTCTTTCCCCATATCCCTGCAATTTTTAAAAAGGTTTTTGTAAACGTGATTTTTTTTTTTTTACCAGTGCCGTTCTCTAACCAGCTGTAGGCTGAGAGCGAGAATGGTCTTGCTGACTGGGCCTCTCATTTCCCCTTGAGAAGGGGGGGAAAAAATTCCTGGTAATTGGAAATAAAAGCAGAAAATACTGGAAGTACACATCATGGCCGGTCAGTAACTAGGAAAGACAGTTGGCATTTTGAGGGTGGACTGTTTGTTAAAACCAGTTCTGACGAAGGGTCTAAACCCGATATGCGTTGACTGTCTTTTCCCTTCGGATGCTGTCATTCCAGCATTTTCTGCTTTTAGCAGTAGGACGGGAGAAGCATATGAGGGAGAAGGGAATAGAGGGTTACGATGATCGAGGTAGATGAGGAAAGACGGGAGGAGGCTCGAGTGGAACATAAATGCCGGCATGGACTGGTTGGGCCGAATGGCCTGTTTCTGTGCCGTATATCCAATGTAATCCTATGTAGCTCCCAAGTTCCCTTCCCTCGCTGTGGGGATGTAAACTGACCTCGACTCGCCGTAATTCGAAGGTGGGACTATGGAGGCTTATCGTATGGGGGAATCATGGGCTCAATCTGAAGTGCTGCATTCTTCGACGCAGCTCCAGTGCTGTGTTACTGAGGTGCTGCCCGACCATCTCGGTTTCAAAGGCTAAATTTCAGGATTTATTTTGTCCGCATGTACGTTCCGACTCTTGACCTTTTTTGATTTTTTTTTTTTCCTTCCCGCGCAGAAGCTGTGAATTTGGGCCAGCCTGCTCAGCTAAGTCCAGCAACGGTGTCCACTTTGTCGTCCTCTTCACCTTCCTCCTCTCCTCCTTATCCCGGCACCACTGCTGAATTCGCACCAGCGGACAATGATGACGATGAAGGGATGAAACGTTTTGAACAGGTAGGGAAGAGGGGGCTCATCTGTTTTGCAGGGGTGGGGGGGGGGGGGGGGAGATATTTCTTTGCCATGCCACATTGTCCTGAAGAGGCTGAAATCCAGGAACCTGCTGCCCTGGAAACAGCGGTGACACTGCAGGCTGCATTTTATCCCACCCAATGGGCATTTTCTTAAAACATGAGGTTAAAAATTGTAGCCGATTATTTTACGTTAAAACTGTGCCTCTCAAATACGGACCCTCTAAGGTTTAATTTGTGATGCATTTGTTGTCCGTTTTGTTTTGGTGGATTACCAAAGGTTTCCGACTCTGGTCATACCACAATGCCCGTTGGAGGTCCCGTGCAGGCCGCTCACCGGCTTTCACATGGGCGAAACCGCGCATGCACGAAAATTTAAATAGGCCGCGCAGCTAGTTAAAGGAGTCAACCACCAACAAAAATTATACGGAACATTTCTAGGCACGAGGGGCACTGTCTCTTCCTCTCCCCCCCCCCCCCCCCCCCCCCCCCCCTTGAAAGTTGAGCCTGATTTTAAAATGAAAAGGCGGCCCTCAAACGGCAGCGTGAGCGTTCTGTTCCGCCCCCTCGTGACTTTTCACGGCCTTTCCCGCCTTGTGGTTTCTCCACCGCAGGAAGCTGAAAAAATGGTCGCGTCACTGCACGACAACTCGCTGGACGATGAGCGGTTCGTGGAGATGATGCAGGATCAGAGGAGCCGAGCTGCCGCTGCCTTACCCCTCTCGCACGAGGCAGCCATGAAATGGTTCTACAAGGACCCGCAGGGAGAGATCCAAGGTAAGCCGAGCTCCCAACAGTCGGAAGTGCGGTTCGACAAGGAGAATTGGATAGACCTCTTACCTCCTTATTACAGCAACAGCTATAGTGCTTTTAATGTAGTAAAACGTCCCAAGGCTCTTCAGAGGAGCGTTATCGAACAAAATTTGACACCAAGCCACATCTGGAGATACTAGGGCAGATGACCAAAAGCTTGGTCAAATTTAAAGGAGGAGAGAGAGGCGGAGAGGTTTAGGGAGGGAATTCCAGAGCTTGGGGCCCAGGCAGCTGAAGGCACAGCCGCCAATGGTGGAAAGATTGAAATCGGGGATGCTCAAGCGGCCAGAACTGGAGAAGCGCAGAGATCTCGGAGGGTCGCAGGAGGTTAGAGATTGGGAGGGAAGAGGCCGTGGAGGGATTTGAAAACCAGGATGAGAATTTTTAAATCACGGCGTTGCTTAATCGGGAGCTAATGTAGGTCAGCGAGCACAGGGTGTGATGGGCGAGCGGGACTTGGTGCGAGTTAGGACATGGGCAGCAGAGTATTGGACGACCTCAAGTTTACAGAGGATAGAACTTGGGAGGCCGGCCAGGAGTGCGTTGGAATAGTGAAGTCTGGAGGTAACAAAGACATGGATGGTTTTTAGTGATCAGGTGGATATGTGATCGGAAGCTCATCTCGGGGTCAAACTTGACGCCGAAGTTGCGAACAGTCTGGTTATTGCGGGTGGATTCGAATCACTTGGCCATCACTTGGTGTAGTACTAAACTGCACAGAGCAGAAAGTCGCAAGTCCGATTCCCAGCCTCTGCTGAGTCACCCGACCTCGCCCAGGGCAGCCATGGCCTCACTACATTTGGCATCAAAGCTTCTGGGACAAGGCAGGGAGAGAGAGAGAGAGTCAGACATGGTCTGTGCTCCTGATTACGATCCTGTGCTACTGACTGCCCCGGGTCCAAAAAAAAACCTGGACAATGCATGTCACATGGAGGTCAGATGACCAAACTGCTGCCCTCTGCGATTGAATAGGCTGCTCACACAGGGAGGCAGTGGAGATCTGGAATTGCAGGAATATGGGGAAAGAGCGGGGCAGTGGGGCTAACTGGATTGCTCTTCGGAAGAGCCGGCACAGACTCTGGGCCGAATGGCCTCCTTCTGTGCTGTACTATTCTATGATCCTAAGTGTATCTGGGGATATGCAACCACAGCGGGTAAATGGAGTTGAGGTACAGAACAGCCATGATCTAATTGAATGGCAGAACAGGTGCGGGGGGGGTGGGGGTCAATTACTTTTTTTTTACCAATTAGGGAAGCTGAAAATAACTTTTAATGTTAATTGTTTTTCTTTAGGTCCGTTCACGACACAGGAAATGGCTGACTGGTTCCAAGCTGGATATTTCCCCATGTCCCTGCTGGTCAAACGGGGTTGCGATGAGGGTTTCCAGCCTCTGGGGGATGTGATTAAAATGTGGGGACGAGTGCCTTTTGCTCCTGGACCCTCTCCACCACCGTTGCTGGTAAGCAAACCAAACATTATCCTCCAGGCTTCAATGTTTCTGGGATGGGAGGGGAGGGTGTAGTGAGCTTATTCAGATGTCTGCAGTTTGTTACTTTTTGCATTTCCTTCCCTTTGATGCTGCCCCCCCCCCCCCCCCCCCCCAACATGTGTGCGCGCGCACACCTTTTTTAGTAGTGTTTGTGCGCGTGCATATGAACACCCGGCTTGAGGGAGGGAAGAGCTTGGGTGACCCAGATCAGCGCACCCTCTCTCCTTTTTCTTTGTCTCCTCCCTCACCGTACTGAATTGAGCCAAGTTCTCTGGATGCGTAATTTGTGATGGCAGACTTTTTTTAACCTGCAGCCTCTTGATATGCAGCTCCCAGTGGGTGCTGTTATGCTGATTTGGGGGGGGAAGGGGGTGGGTGTGGGGCCTTGTCGAAATCCCTAATCGTGCTCCTCAGCCTCTGGTACCGCAGGGATGCGCAGCCAGCTTACAGACCCTCGGGTGATCAGGGCATGTGTGCTGGTGGTCTGCCAGTAGCTCTATCCAGTTCCCAGGTGATGCTGCAGTCGCCTCAGTGGCTGTCATCGAGAAAAGGGTGGAGCGCGGACTTGAACCTACGACCTGACTCCCTAGTGTTGCGCACCATGGTCCGAGGTCATGGTGCCACCTACAAGCCATGCTGCTTTGAAAGTTTCCTTTTAAATACGGAACCGTACGCATGGAGTGAAATGGTTTCTCGTTTGACTGGTACCAGCGCGAGGTGCCGAAACACAAGCCTGTGTGTTAATTTTCCCCTCTTATCAAGTGGATTGTTTGTTTTCTAACGGGGGGAGTGGCAAAGGAAGCTCGACCTGCCCAACAGTGCGCCGGCAATCTGCTATGCCCCTTGAGTGGGAGAAGGGATTCTGTGGAGAAACAGCCGCAAATTTGATTGTGGCTCATAGTTGGGGGCGGTGGGGGTCGTTCTTGTGTCAGTGTATTCCACCGACTCCATTTAAGTGAAGGCGTAATAACGGCTCCTCTGCTTATTCCTTTCCTTTTTAAACTACTGAAATACCATTCATTTGTGGAGCTGTTCCTTGGTTTAGATTGGGGGATTAATTTGGACACAGCTTGCACTTAAGTACTGAAGTTGTGGCGAACCACTAAATCGAATTGGTTTGTCTCGCTGGCCTCGCGTATAGGGCGGGTCTCCGATTTCAGAACCAGGCTTGTTGACAAAGCAGACTGGATTGGAAAGTAGAGTTTTCAAAATCATTAAGTAACGTGTCCAGAAAAATCTTTTGAGTAGGTTGATGTTTTTTAATTCCTTTCTTGCGTTCTGCCCGTCTCCCCATCTCCTGTATTCTTCAGAATCGGGCACCCTGGCCCCTGCCCCCACCAAGCTCAGGCAGGGCATTGTTCCTGGTCCCCTGCAGTGGTGCTCTTGAGGAGGAGGTGGCAAGTCTGCAATGAGCTGTCCTCTCATTTTATTTTTCTTTCTCCTCCCCTTGCCAAAGTGTGTGGCCAATGGTTATCGCCTCCTGCGGAGGAATGGCGGCCCCCCCCTTATCCAGATCCGAATCCTGCACCGTCATAATTGTCATTTTAACCACTTGCCATTGCTTCTTTTTGGTAGTCGATTGTCATTTTAGGTTGCCACTTGACCATTGCATTCTTTCCACTAGGAGTTTAAATTAAGAATAAATTTTTTTTTGGGGTCCTTGTCCTCCCTTTCTTGACAGCTTGTCCCTTATTCTGTAAACCACCAACCAAGCAACCAAGAGAACGGACAAGTGGAATTGTGGTCTCCTCACAGCCCTGCTGAAAATGCTACTTTGTGTCAGCAGGTAGGAGGCGCACGTTGGCTGTAAAAAAAAAAAAAAAAAATTAGACGTCAGTATGTGGCAGGCAGTGTTACCCCGAGACTCTGACTAAAATCGTAGATGTATCTTGTTTTTTTCCCCAAAAATAAATTCTGCACCGTGCTATTTCCGTGTCAAGGGATGGCGTGCAAATCGAAGCGACTCCATATTGCTGGTGTCTGGTGACTGGGTGAAGTGCATGTTGCTGTGGGATATGCCTGGGCAACACTCCAGCTTGGAGCCAACAGAAATCCAGTCCTCCAACACGCGCGCACACACACGCGTGTGCACACACACACACTAGACTTCACAGAGCGGGCTAACAGTGACTTCCCACCTCCATCCACCACCCCCCCCCCCCCAGTTGGCCAATAAGTGGGTGAACTACTGATAGTTAAAAATAACTTTTTATTTTAATTTTTTAATAAATGTCAGTATTTAATAGTCTGCCATTTTTTTCATTTTATTTTTCTCCTTATCTGCATTTCACAGGTGTCTCACAAGATTAACCAGTAGAAATATTTGCCTGTGGTTAAATCCTAAATGTAAAGGTGACCAAGAAGTCTATTTGCAGAATTGGTTTTTTACAGAGCACATGTTTATTCGAAAGTCGAAGAACTCTGGTTTTGTTTTTTTTTCAAATGGAGTTTGTTTGGTCTTGGTAGGGCGACATGGACCAGGGGAGACTGAAAAAGCAGCGGGAGTTGGCAGCTGCCCTGTATCATCAGCTTCAGTACCAGCAGTTTGTGCAACTCATAAACAGGTAAAAAGAACGAAAAAAAACCCAACCTGAGCTCGACAGGCTGCCAGGCACACCCAGACCGGCAGTGTTTCTTTTATTACCCTTCCCCCCCCCCCCCTCCCTCCACATCATGCAAGTGACAGAATCATAGAAATTTACGGCACAGAAGGAGGCCACTCAGCCCATCTGTGCCAGACAAAGAAGAACTGTCCAGCTAATCCCACGTTCCAGCTCTTGGTCCGTAGCCCTGTAGGTTACGGCACTTCAAGCGCATATCCAAGTACTTTTTAAATGCGATGAGGGTTTCTGCCTCTACCACCCTTCCAGGCAGTGAGTTCCAGACCCCCACCACCCTCTGGGTGAAATTTTTTTCCCCTCATCTCCCCTCTAATCCTAACCAACTACTTTAAATCTATGCCCTCTGGCTATTGACCTTTTCTGCCAAGGGAAATAGGTCCTTCAATCCACTCTATCTAGGCCCCTCATAATTTTATACACCTCAATTAAGTCAGCCTCCTCTGTTCCAAAGAAAAAACCCCCAGCCTATCCAATCTTTCCTCATAGCTAAATTTCTCCAGTCCTGGCAACATCATTGTCAAACCATTGCATAAAAATATTTCTTCAAATTCCGGACACCTAATTGAGGTACGCACTGCATGGAGTGATCCCTGAGCCTTGCATGCCAGACAGTGCTAGGTTGTTTCATGATCTGTACCGAGCTGGACTCGGCCAGGGCGCCATTTCAGGCACTACAGTTTGGTCCCCATGGCTTACTGCCTGCTCTCCCGGGTGGTGCCCCACTGCTAGGGCACAATGGATTGACTCCTGGTCCAAGTTGAACCTCCCGATAGCTGTCGCTACATAGAATCATCGAATAGTACAGCACAGAAGGAGGCCACTTGGCCCATCGAGTCTGCGCTGGCTCTTTCGAAGAGCAATCCAGTTAGTCCCACTCTTCCCGTTCTTTGCCCATATCCCTGCAATTTTTTCTCCAAGTATTTATCAAATTTCCTTTTGAAGGCTATTACTGAATCTGTATCCACCACCCTATCAGGCAGCGCATTCCAAATCCTAACCCCTTGTTACGTATATTTTTTTTCCTCATGTCGCCTCTGGTTTTTTGGCCAATCACCTTAAATCTGTGCTGTCTCATTAGCGACCCTTCAGCCATTGGAAACAGTTTCTCTTTATTTACTCTATCAAACTCCTTCATGATTTTAAATACCTCTATCAAATTTCCACTTGCCTTCTCTGCTCTAAGGAGAACAACCCCAGCTTTTCCAGTCTATCCACGTAACTGTCATCCCTCATCCCTGGAACCATTCTAGTAAATCTCTTCTGCACCCTTTCCAAAGCCTTCACGTCCTTCCCAAAGTGTGGTGCCCAGAATTGGACACAGTGCTCCTGCTGGGGCAGAACTTGTGTTTTATAAAGTATCTGAATACATAACAGTAATGAGTTGAGCTGATTTCTCTGCAGTCTTCAATCCAACCTTTTTTCTTTTATGACTCCTTTGTGCTGGTCAAGATGAATGGTGTTGATGTTGGGAAATGGAACATCTTTTTGCACACATTGTTGGCATTAACCACCCTCAGATAAGCTGCATCATGGGCTAATTGGAGTAAAGTTCAGTCTGCGGTACCTCCCAATGATGCATCTCGACTCCCAGCTTGAGAAAGGCACCCCCCGACTGATTTCCCCCACTAGTTCATTTTTGTGGTCTCCGAGATTGCTAACTGTATCCAAAATAGGTGGGCAGAGGTGTGTGTGTGCGCGTGCTGTGGGCCCACCGTCACTAGGATCTGGGTTCACTCTGGACCATATATTGTTGGGAAAGAGAGAACTTTAATCTCAGCAGGATGGCCTGAATCTGAACCCAGGTTCCCAAGTTGAATAGAGTAATTGTGCATTACACGGTATAGTGCTCCTCCTGTGAGAACTGTCACGGACGATCCATTAGTCTGAGATAAAATTAGAAATGGTTGACTGGTCCGCCAGCATCTGTAAAGCGAAAAGATGGGTCATTGTAGCTCTATCGCCAGGCGGTGCCGCACATTCCCAGCATTTTCCGTTCTGACTTATTTTCACCGGCTTTTACTGGGTGATGCATATGACTAGTTACTTTTCTCCTTGCCTTGGGTGTTTGACTGGCGCACAAAAGTCTAGGCTGACACTCCAGTGCAGTACTGAGGGAGTGCTGCACTGTCGGAGGTGCCATCTTTCAGATGAGATGTTAAACTGAGTCTGCCCCCTCAGGTGGACGTAAAAGATCCCATGGCACTATTTCGAAGAAGAGCAGGGGAGTTCTCCCAGGTGTTCTGGCCAGTATTTATCCCTCATTCAACATCACTAAACAGATTATCTGGTTATAATCGCATTGCTGTTTGTGGGAGCTTGCTTTGTGCAAATTGGCTGCTGCGTTTCCAACATTACAACAGTGACTACACTTCAAAAGCACTTCATTGGCTATGAAGCGCTTTGGGACGTCCTGAGGTTGTGAAAGGCGCTATAGAAATACAAGTCTTTTTTTTAATGGGGACCTGTCATTGAATGATATACTTGAGGGCAGGGAGTTGTGCAGTTTTAAGTTGAACTTGCCTTAGGCAGAGCCCGTCTGCTTCCTGGTGGGTTACAGGCTCACAGCACGAAGCTTCCTCTAATTCAGCACTGCCTGGTAATCCCAATCAGAGGCCATGGCACATGATGGCTGGGGATGAGAAATGGTCACGCTGGTGCATTAGGAGGGGGTGCTCTTTTGAGGTTGGGGCTGATGGTGCAATGTGGGCAGAGTAGAGGGAGCTTTATCTAACTGTGCTACGCCTGGTCTTGTAATGGCGCTGAGTGCCCCAAGAGTGGGAAAGGGTTCTGGGCAGTGGAACAGCCATCCCTCCTCTCGAGTACAAAAACGAACATTTAATAGTCGAAGACGCAGTTATAACGGCTCTCCTTGTTTTTGTAGCCGGCAACAGCTTGTGCAGTGTGCACTGCAGCAGAAGTCGAACATGACACCCCAGCAACAGCAGCAACTTGTGCTGTTCCTGCAGCAGATCCAGGCCCTCAAATCAAGGTAATGAATTTTACTCCCTTGCATGTACAACGCTGAGAAATAAATGCAGTAGAGCTGTTTTCTTTATAGTTAAACAAAGAAAGGATTAAATAAAAGGTGGTACATTTAGTGTTATTAACTGCAGCGAAACCAATATGCTATAGCAGGGATTCGCCGATGTTCTTTAAACTGCTGCTTGTGTGATGCTCTTAATCCATCGACGCAAATGCTTGATTTGGCACCTAGTCCGTAACAGGCCAGAAGTACCTTCCCAGCATTGACTTTAAGGATTCGTCTCCTTTCCCTCATATCAGTAGACCATTGTGAGCCAGTCCACTGCTGGAGGACACCCACGGAGCCCCAATTTCACCTTGCTGCCTGATCTTCCCAATGAGAACTTGCCAGGCAGGGGCAATTGTGGGACCACGTCGCGGTCTGTCGCACTGGGGCAGATCAGGGGGTTAGAGATCACTCTCTCCAGCAAAGGGGAAACGGAACAAGTGAACATTTCACCTCCCGCTCTCCCGTGTGAAAACCCGGACGTGATGGAATCTGCACATACTATTCTAATGCAAGATTATATTTTTGCATTACCGTGGGAATTTTTGGGAGAGGTGGAACTGATATAAGGCTAATATAAGAATTGCTGCAGGAGGCTGTTATGTGCTTAGTGGCTGCTTGAGATTTTTAACTAGGGCTGTACTCCCTGGAATTCAGAAGGTTAAGGGGTGAATTGATCGAAGTTTTCAAGATATTATGGGGAACTGATAAGGTAGATAGAGAGAAATTATTTCTGCTGGTTGGGGGGGTCTAGGACTAGGTGACATAGCCAATGTTTTTTCTAATTCTTTTTTTGGGTGTGAGGCCCCTTTAACGGGATGTGCGGCCCATTCAAATTTCTGCGCATGCGTGGTTTTTCCATTTAAAAGCCAGTGAGCCGGCTGCGCGGGACCTCCAAACCGGGAATATTGGACATTAACTAAAAATTCGAGCCAGGCCTTTCAGAAGTGAAGCTAGGAAAACACTTCTACACACAAAGGTAGAAATTTGGAACTCTCTTCCGCAAACGGCAATTGATGTTAGGTTAATTTTAAATCTGAGATTGATAAGTTTTTTGATAACCAAAGGTATTCAGGGATATGGGGCAAAGGCGGGTATAGGGAGTTAGGTCGCAGATCAGCCATGATCTCATTGAATGACGGAACAAGCTCGAGGGGCTGACTGGCCTCCTCCTGTTCCGATGTCCCTATGTTCGTTGCATCAATGCATTTGAAGGAAACTGAGTAGGAGGGTGGTCACTGGGCTACCAGCGCTTCTGCTGGCAGCCAGGCTAGGGTCAGCACTGACACCACCTGCTGGCACCATCGGCAGTCCCCTGTGAAGCCACTGTGTTCAAATCACATTCCCTCCAGCACAACTGGAGAAAGGCACCTCCTGATGTACGGGGATAAAAAGAAAAAGTAGCAGACACCAAAAATATGAAATAAAACAGAAGGTGCTGGGAATGCACAGCTGGTAAATGCGAGGTCTCCAGTGGGACTCCCGACGTTTCTTTAGATCCCAATGTTGTGCATTTCCTGTATCTTTACTCCATGAATATGAGGTGCGTTTGGGTATATATAATGCACAGAATTTTCATGGGTCAATTTTTAAGGTACTTCAAACCCGGTAAATGAAAGGTTGGGGGGGGGGGGGGGGTGTGTAACGGGAGAAGATTCTTTAAGTTATACCAAGGGAGGAGCGCCCCTTTAATTGCTGCTTTGGCGTGGCACTATCCCAACCAATGTTCCCTCTAATTTTTATATTCGGTGCGCGGTCCCTTTAAATTTGCAGCCACGCATGCGCGGTATCTTTTCTAGCTGAACAGCTGGTGAGCGGCCTGTGCGGGATCTCCCGTTCGCTGTCGGCGGCCGTGCAGCTTGGGAGGGGGGCGGGGCATTGATACCGACCTCCCGGCACCTTTCCCCAACAGAAGAGGAGCTGGCACAGCTGGTAGTTCACAAGTATCCCCTGACAAAGGGGAGAGAATGGGCCGTTTTATATTGCGAAGGGGGAACGGAAGATAGCAGAGCTGTTGGCTGCTTTCTATGGCGCAAAAAGCCATCTTCAGTTTTGTTAACGTTTTACCAGAGCCAAGAGTGAACGTTCCTTTTACGTTCGCAGTGATTTAAAGCAGATTTTGAAGTCATTATCAATAATGTTAACACAATTCCAACCAATTGAAAGTACTGGACGTGCAGGGGTCCAGTAGAGTGTGATTAATGGGACACTTGCATTTGAAGGACTGAGGTTTTGGGCGGCTGCTGTGCCTGCCCTTTGGTGTCTCAAGCAGGTTGCCTGGTCGTTGATTTGGACGATCACTGATGGAAATGGACGGAATTGTGGAATGCAAAAATAATGTCATAAAAACAAAATTTTACTCCTTCGGCCATCTTAAAGCAGTGGCCCTGATCATTTAGTATTGCCATTCGGTCTCTCCTTCAGCATTGTTTAGAATAGACATTTTTTCTTTTTCGTTGCTGCTTGTTATATTTATATAGTGACCGCCATCCCCCTCCTCGTCCTCTTTCCCCCCCCCCCCCCCCCCCCCCCGAGAAAAACAAAATCAGGAAGCACTGAAGATCTCCCCCACTTTTGTCCCCCCAGGTGTGCAGAGCAAAATCTGATTCCTCCTATCAACAGGTCTATGTCAGTGCCCGAAACGGGGTCCCTCTGGGACCTTCCGACCTCCGCTTCACAGCCCTCAGGTGAGGACCCACTCTGGCGATGACTAGTGCTTCAAGTAGTTTCGAGCAGCAATTGCTTCAGATTGCCGCTATCTAGACAGAAGTGCAGCGACTTAAGAAATGACGCGATGGACTGGCATGTTGGATGAGTGTCGGTACGGGTATTACATGTGCTAATAATTGGATAAATATGGGCATGTCGAAGTCCATTATGGGAGATGCCCAACATTTTGCAGTGGTGCTTTGTAAAATGCGTTCACCCTCTCCCTCCCCAAATGTTCTCCTAAGCTTTCCTGTAGGCACAGACTCTTGCTGGGGTACAGTCATTGCGGGCAGGCAGGATGGGGAAGGGCCCGTGATCGAGAGTACTTTTGCCCTTTTTTTGTAGATTTTTAGATTGTAAATTCTAAGCTTTTTAATGAAAAAGAGCATTGCATTACAAGTGTTTCCCACAAGAGGTCGCTGCTGTTTGTAGAGCAGTTGACCGCTACTGCCACATGGCCGACATCAAGCTTTTTGCTACATTTTTAAACGGCGAAGAGGAAGGAATCCATTCCACTGTGTTCACGCGAGTGTGGCTGTTTCAAGATGGTGCACGCCAGCGATGGGACAGGATAAACTCTTGCCCACTGTACGGGTCATCTATCCAAGTCAGATGGGGGTGCCGTCAGCCTAAAACCTGTTTTTGATTAACTTGTGTGTGAAATAGTGGTAATTTAGAAATTGCTTGTTTTAGAGATTCTGTGTGGGTTTTTTTTTTTAAATGTGCACTTTCTATTCTAGGATGCGAAGCGGGTAGTTTGTGGGATTCAGCATCTCAGGGTCCACTACTGGAACAAATTCAAAAACTAGAACGAGAGAAAGCTACAAAAGTAAGACCATTGTGTTGTTTTATTGACCATTCCACAGAATGGATTCGCCCTGTTTTAATTTGGTGGGGATGTTTCACAGCAGTACTGGAGTGTAATTGTACGAGTGTCGTGTAGGTTTTCAAAACGGGGTCCTGGACTGTGAGGGTCCGAGTAATTTCCCCAGGGGACAGCGAGGTTATCAAATTCTGTATTTCGCAGCATCATAGAAACTTACAGCGCAGAAGGGGGCCATTCGGCCCATCGTGCCCGTGCTGGCTCTTTGAAAGAGCAGTGATGCCGAGACCCACATCCCCGCTTTTTGTCCGTAACCCTGTAAGTTCCTGATCCTTAAGTACCCATCCAACTCCCCTTTAAAATTATCGATGGGATCAGCTTCCACCACCTCTTCAGGTCGAGCGTTCCAAATCCTGACAACTCTAGTGAAAACATTTCTCCTCATCTTCCCTCTAGATCTTTTTCCAATGATTCTAAATCTGTGACCTCTGGTTATTGACCCACTCGCCAGAGGGAGTAGTTTTTCTCCATCTACTCTATCCAAAGCTCTCATCATCTTCAAAACCTCTATTAGGTCACCTCTTCACCTTCTGTGTTCCAAGGAGAACAGTCCGAACTTTTCCAACTTCTCCTCACAACTGAAGTCCCTCATCCCTGTGGTAACATTTGTTGACTTACTAGCACATTATTTCTGTTGCGATTACAGTAAATATTTTCTGCTGTCAAACTCTTCGTCTTTGGGTAGCTGTCACTGTCTTTCGGAAGTTTTTACACGGGATCCCAGTGAGTGTGTCGGTATTTACTTGGTGCACGTGTGTCAGTATTTGCAGGGGCCCCCCCACACCGAATAAGCTTAGAAATCATTGCGGCACAGAATATTACGTGGCTGAAATCTATTAAAAGGCGCTAATATAATTGGTTCGGGGACACTAAGCTGCAAGAGACGCGAGCACTTCGTATTGGTCGTCTGAAACCCGATATTAGATTTGAAGCATTCCATTGATTCACTTCCCTGGAAAATTATGTCCCCATCTTCCATAACTAGCCGGCCTGGCAATAGGTTCATGGGAGATACTGTAAAGGAGACAAAGTGCCTGGGTAAGACTTCTGCCACACAATGATTCAAAGTGTCCGCCGTGGCTCAGCGGGTCGCACTCTCGCCTCGGAGTCAGAAGGTTGACACTTCAGTGCAGCGCTGAGGGAGCGCTGCACTGTCGGAGACGTTAAACCGAGGCCCCCATCTGCGCTCTCGGGTGGACGGATAAAGTTCCCAGGACACTATTTCGAAGCTGAGCAGGCCAGTTCCCATCTCTGTCCTGGGGCCAATATTTATCCCTCAATCAGTATCACTAAAACAGATGATCTGGTCATTATCACATTGCTGTTTGTGGGAGCTTGCTGTGCGCAAATTGGCTGCCGCATTTCCTACATTACAACAGTGACTACGCTCCAAAAAGTACTTCATTGGCTATGAAGCGCTTTGGGGCGTCCGGTGGTCATGAAAGGCGCTGTAGAAATGCAAGTCTTTTTTGCAAGTATAGTGGAACCACTATTATCCTCCATCATTAAGAGGACTCTTCCTCTTCCCATCCCCCCATCCTGTATGCAGACTCTTGCGGTGATGTGTTTCCAGGGACGCCAGCATCTTTTGGTACCTTATTTATGTCCATTCCTCGTGCATGACCCCAGACCGTTGGTGTTGGCAGGATATTCATCACCATGGGAAGCATCACAGCCGTGCTGGATCATGTCTAAATACGATTAAAATCACTAAGGAATTGGTACTCAGTAAAATAATGGGACTCAAGGCAGATAAATCCCCTGGACCTGATGGCTTACATCCTAGGGTCTTGAGGGAAGTGGCAGTAGGGATTGTGGATGCTTTGGTAATTTTCCAAAATTCCCTGGACTCAGCAAAGGTCCCGGCAGATTGGAAAACTGCTAATGTAACACCCTTATTTAAAAAAGGTAGTAGGCAGAAGGCTGGAAATTATAGACCAGTTAGCCTAACATCTGTGGTGGGTAAAATTTTGGAGTCTATTATTAAGGAGACAGTAACGGAACATTTAGATAAACATAATTTAATAGGACAAAGTCAGCATGGCTTTATGAAGGGGAAGTCATGTCTGACAAATTTGCTTGAGTTCTTTGAGGACATAACGTACAGGGTGGATAAAGGGGAACCAGTGGACGTAGTGTATTTAGACTTCCAGAAGGCATTCGACAAGGTGCCACATAAAAGATTATTGCTCAAGATAAAAAATCACTGGATTGGGGGTAATATTCTGGCATGGGTGGAGGATTGGTTATCTAACAGGAAGCAGAGAGTTGGGATAAATGGTTCATTCTCGGACTGGCAACCAGTAGCCAGTGGTGTTCCGCAGGGGTCGGTGCTGGGTCCCCAACTCTTTACAATCTATATTAACGATTTGGAGGAGGGGACCGAGTGTAACATATCAAAGTTTGCAGTTGATACAAAGATGGGAGGGAAAGTAGAAAGTGAGGAGGACATAAAAAACCTACAAGGGGATATAGACAGGCTGGGTGAGTGGGTGGAGATTTGGCAGATGCAATACAATATTGGAAAATGTGAGGTTATGCACTTTGGCAGGAAAAATCAGAGAGCAAGTTATTATCTTAATGGCGAGAAACTGGAAAGTACTGCAGTACAAAGAGATCTGGGGGTCCTAGTGCAAGAAAATCAAAAAGTTAGTATGCAGGTGCAGCAGGTGATCAAGAAGGCCAACGGAATGTTGGCTTTTATTGCTAGGGGGATAGATTATAAAAACAGGGAGGTATTGCTGCAGTTATAGAAGGTATTGGTGAGACCGCATCTGGAATACTGCATACAGTTTTGGTGTCCATACTTAAGAAAAGACATACTTGCTCTCGAGGCAGTACAAAGAAGGTTCACTCGGTTAATCCCGGGGATGAGGGGGTGGACATATGAGGAGAGGTTGAGTAGATTGGGACTCTACTCATTGGAGTTCAGAAGAGTGAGGCGATCTTATTGAAACATATAAGATTGTGAAGGGGCTTGATCGGGTGGATGCGGTAAGGATGTTCCCAAGGATGGGTGAAACTAGAACTAGGGGGCATAATCTTAGAATAAGGGGCACCTCTTTCAAAACTGAGATGAGGAGAAACTTCTTCACTCAGAGGGTAGTAGGTCTGTGGAATTTGCTGCCCCAGGAAGCTGTGGAAGCTATATCATTAAATAAATTTAAAACAGAAATAGACAGTTTCCTAGAAGTAAAGGGAATTAGGGGTTACGGGGAGCGGGCAGGAAATTGGACATGAGGCTGAGTTCGGATCGGTCGAGGCCCTGTGGGTGGCGTAGCGGGCCCAGGGGCTGAGTGGCCGGGTCCTGCTCCTACTTGTGTTCTTTAGATTTGAGGTGAGGATCAGATCAGCCATGATCTTCTTGAATGGCGGAGCAGGCTCGAAGGGCCGATTGGCCTACTCCTGCTCCTATTTCTTATGTTCTTATGTCCCCACACATGCGCTTTCCAGCAAGGCTCGTTGGGTAGTGATCAGGTGCAGGAGCCCTGGTGGATTTTTTCCGCCTCCTCAACCTAACAGTGCTGCGTCCAACTGCGGCATCCCTCCGACCACACCGGCTGAGATTGGAGACGAGGAATTGAACGTGTGGGGCCTTCTGGTTTGTGGCTATTCACTGCTGACTTTAAAATTGCGCTGTCCAGGGAACTGATTGCTGCATTAAATATCTTCCGACGTACTTAACCTGGCTTTTGAATTAAACTGCAGCTTGTTACTATGTCATTCTGCAGAGCAATTGCTTTGTTAAAAGATTATTCGTAAAATTATGAAGTTTGTACAAGGTTTCATAGAAAAATAACAAGACTGACGTATAAGATAAATGTGTGTTGTGTGCACCCACAACTAGACTCTTCATTCTGGGGGGGGGGGGGGGGGGGAGCGGAATAACTAACATCAAAGGAATCATCTCGTTCAAAGGGACACTGCCCCTTCTGAAACATGTCTGGCCATGCTTGTTTTTGATCACACTGGATTGTCTGGCAACATAAAAGCCTTTTCTCTCTTTACCTTCCCTCTCTTCCCCACCTGCTTTCGCCCTCTTCTCCACCTCCCCCCCCCCCCCCCCCCCCCCCCCGCCCCCCCAAACCCAGGCATCCTTCAGTGACCTGTAGCTGGTCATTGAGGCTGTGTCTATCTTGCAGCTATGCAGTAGTTTCAACTTCTCACGGGCACAAAAGTTGTAGTGTAAGTCTGGAGTCCGGGTCCGACTCCGGAGCAAAACAGAGCGAGACCTTAGAGATCGAGCCACCAGATTTCTGAGACTCTTAGTGCAGGCGGAGGCAGATACTTGTGCAGGTGCAGTGTAAATTCAGCCTAAGAGGTGCAGGAGAGTGGGGTGGGTGAAGTGTACAGTGTAGATAGTCTCTGCCGCCACATTTTGTGATCCTTTCAGGATGGAGGCGCTCCCGGGCTCTGGGAATTGTATTGATGAACAAAATGAACCGCTCCCCAAATTGTCTTGGGTAACAGGAGTGTTGCTTGTTCAGCTAAAGCAGGAGCGAAGAGACGTAGAACTCAGGAACAAAAGGGAAGAGGATGACAGAAAACGGCAGGATGAAATCCGGTGGCAAGAGGAAGAACGCAAGCGTAGGGATGAGGATGAGCTTACTAGGAGGAAGCAGGTAATGTGTCCCTATGTAGTTGTGTCACCTTCTCACCCACTCGAGTCCCATAAGCTTTACGTGGGTTTCTTTTATAGGTCAGTTGGTATATGGATTAGTGAATTCTTTTACCTTTTCAGGCAGGACATACGCAATCTGCAATTGTTTCCAACTCCCCAGTGATGTAATATATTGTGGTGTAAAGCCACGTAGACCAGAATGCCCCCACGTGTGTGTGTGTGGGCACCGTTAGCTGTTCTGAGCTGCGTTGTCGCCGCATTACGGTCCTCCGCGTCCCTGGGTCAGCGAGAGGGGAGCACTCAAGCTCCTAATCGCTAGTCGTTGACACCTGCTGGAGGGTGCACCGCGCGCGGGTGCTTCGTGAGTACAGGATCGGACTCGGCTGCAGCGCTTCCGTGGTCAGAAGGCCTGGCAACACTCGTCTCGGATTGCTCGTGAAGAATAGCCACTTGGGGTGAGGTATTCAGAGGGCTGACAGTGCCCCTTCCCCCCCCACCCAAACAAGTTGGCATATACAAGAAAAGATGGAAAATCTGGGGGCTGGGGGAGATTGGAACGATCTTTGGAATTGTACGTTATTTTAAAAAAAAATTTGTTCTTGGGACATGGGTGATGCAAGGCTGTCTTTATTGCCCATCCTTCGGCGTCCCTTCTCCTTCAACCTCTGCAGACCTTGTGCTGACTGTGCTCCAACAGTGGCGTTTGAACATAACATAAGAAATAGGAGCAGGAATAGGCCATACGGCCCCTCGAGTCTGCTCCGCCATTCAAGAAAATCATGGCTGATCTTCTACCTCAACTCCACTTTCCTGCCTGATTCCTGTATCCCTTGATTCCCTTAGTGTCCAAAAATCTATCGATCTCCGTCTTGAATATACTCAACGACTGAGCATCCACAGCCCTCTGGGGTAGAGAATTCCAAAGAGTCACAATCCTCTGAGTGAAGAAATTTCTCCTCATCTCAGTCTTAAATGGCCGACCCCTTATCCTGAGACTATGCCCCCTAGTTCTGGACTCTCCAGCCGGGGAAATAACCTCTCAGCATCTACCCTGGCAAGCCCTCCTAAGAATTTTATACGTTTCAATGAGATCACCTCTCATTTTCTGATGTAATTCCAAGTCAGGATGGTGTGCGACTTGGAGGGGAGCTTTCAGGCGGTGTTCCCGCGGCGATGCTGCTCATGTCCCCCTTGGTGGGAGGCGCTGCGGGGCCAAGCCGTGCTGGTGAAGTAAACTTGTCAAGTTGCTGGGGTGCACCCTGTATGTATTCCTGAACTGCAAGATGCTGTTTTGCTTTTTAAAAGGTACTTTTCCTTTCAATTTCTCCATTTGTGGTCTCCCTGGGCTGCTGCTCATTTCAGTCAAGCTTCTGCTGCTCTGTAGCTAGCCAGCAGAAAGGGATCATGAGCATCTCTGCTGGCTCAGTTCGGTTATTCCCCCCCCCCCCTCACCCCTCCACTCCGTGCCACTTATCCCTGGTGTTGCTCTCTGTCACTTTACTATGTCTGGAAATTGGGGCTCAAATATACCTAGGTTCAACAGCAACACGTTGGAGCTCGACTGACTTACACCAGTGTGTTTCATTTCTGTATTTTGGGGCTGGGGGTGGGGGGGTGGTGTGAAGGCCAAGTTCCCATGCTGCAAACTGGAGACGACTCGCCCAACCACGGCCCGAAATAACCTGACCCGTTTCCTTCCAGGAAGAGGTGGTCCGATTTCAGAGGGAGCAGCAGGAGGAGGCTGCCCGGCGCCAAAGAGAGGAGGAGGATCGCAGACAAGAGGAGGCCCTGAGGCGACGTGACGAGGAGGAAAGGCGGCAGATGGAGGACATCATCCGAAAACAGGTGATTTGCCACACCTTTACTGTGTGCGCGCGTGTGGGACTCGCCCCTAAAACAGATCGTATATCCTCCAACGCAAGCCCTTTGACAGCTATTCATCTTGGAATGGTCATATTCCAGAGCGGTGTTTGGTGCAATTATTGTGAAACTTCACCGGTCGTGACAAGTAATCTGAGATGTGTTAGTGTCTGTTTTGGTGATGTTGGTTGAGGGATAAATATTGGCCAGGACACCGGGGAGAACTCCCCTGCTCCTCTTCAAAATAGAGCCATGGGATCTTTTACGTCCACCTGAGAGAGCAGACGTTTAACCTCTCTTGGTTTAGCGTCTTATCCTAAAGACGGCACCTCAGACAGTGCAGCACTCCCTCAGTGCTACACTGGAGCGTCAGCCTAGATTTTTGTGCTCAAGTCTCTGGAGTGGGACTTGAACTCCGAGGCAAGGGTGCTACCAACTGAGCCACGGCTGACACATGTAGGTGTAGTGAGGGTAGAGTAGCAAAGTCTCTCCCTACCCCAGTTTTAGTGGAAGCTGTTTAATTGAAGCAGGTTAAGCGAAGTGTGGAGATGTAAAGGAAAGCACCTCCCAGCCCACTCTCCCTCCCCCCCCGGCAGAGGGGTTTTCCATTTTATAAAAGCTTGACTTGCACGTGTTAATTTACAATTCTATGTGGAGACTCTCATTCATCCACCCCCAGCTGCAAGTGTCTGATGAATTGTTGGCCCCTCGGACCCTGTCGAGCTTTTCCAGTGCCTTCAGAAAATGCTATGCAGAGACTGAGAAACTGGGGGTGCCCCGTAACCAAACCTCCGCACTTTGAAATGGCCGAGCAAGCCACTCAGTTGTATAAGGTGACTCACCGCCACCTTCTCGAGGGCAATTAGGGAATGGGCAATAAATGCTGGCCTTGCCAGCGACGCCCACATCCCAGGAATGAATAAAAAAACATTTTTTTAAAAAGCATCTCCCATGAACCTATTGCTAGGCTGGGCAGTTATGAAAGTAAGTGTTGTAAATCATTACATAGTACTTACAACACAGAAACACACACCACAGGGTCCCTGCTGCCGACCATTTGGCCCAACTGGTCCATGCTGGTGTTTCTGCTCCACATGAGCCTTCTCCCACCTTACTTCCTCTAACCCGATCGGCATATCCTTCTATTCCTTTCTCCGTCGTGTGTTTATCTAGCTTCCCCTTAAATGCATCTCTGCTATTCACCTCAACCACTGCATGTGCTCGTGTCTTGTTGTTCCAGGAGAAAGACCGGCGGCAGCAGCAAGATGAAACCCGGCGGTGGCTGGAGGAGGAGGAGAGCAGGCGCCAGCTGGAGGAGGAGGCCAGGCGCAGGCTGGAGGAGGAGGAACGGAAACGCAAGGAGATGGACTTGCAGCTCCAGCGGCAACAGGAGATGCTGAGGCACAGGCAGCAGCAGGAGGCACTGAGGCGCTTGCAGCAGCAGCAGTTGGCACACATAAAGGTACTGCTCACCTGTCGTTGCCTCTTGAGTTTGGTGGAAGCTTATGGGGGCTTGCCTACGTCCTGGATTTGATTCCGGCCTGACTGACAGGATAAAAATCTCCCTGCTGGCTGTGTGCTCTTGAGAGATGAGTTTGGTGTGCCTCAATCTGGCGAGAGTGATACTTTCACTCGGAGGCCATTTGCAGAAGAGTTCTCCTTCACCTGGGCCCCTTCTCGGACTTGCTGTTCTACCTTCCCCTGGACCTCCATTCACAGGTGTGGGATTGTGATTAAACTGAGTTAAAGTACGGCTCTCTCGCTGCAAGGAGGTGCAGTTAGAGGGCAGGGTTATTCCAGTTTACCTACAGAAAGTCCAAGCGTCCTATTAAAAGCCATGTGGGGATTTTTCCCCTCTTCCTATGGGTCATTGCCTGGCTTCCTGGCAGCTGTCCTGAGAGATGATATTTGGAGTTAATCGTGTGACGTGGGTCGGTAATTGGTTGGGATTGGATAAGAGATCGGGGATAAAGGTTGTCCTCTGATTGGCAGGATGTGATGTGTGGTGTTCCCCAGGGATCTGTACTGGAGCCTCAGCTTTACACCATAAATATATTAATGACTTGGGTGAAGGAATAGAGAGTTATATATGCAAGATTGCAGATGACGTTAATTTAGGCGGCACAGTAAGTTGCGTGGATGGGAGCAGGAACTTACAAAGGGACATAGACTAAATCAGTGGACAAAAGTATGGTAGATGGCGTTCAGTAGCCTCGCCCCCTCCCCCGCGTGCCCAGCCCCCCTCCCCCCCCCTGCTCAGAGGAGTGATGGAGCTTGACTTTGTGAGGTTAGATAAGTCACAGTGAATGTGGGAGACCCCTTACTCCTCGGGGTTAATAACACCCCTACTTGTGGGGGAGACCAGAACTAGGGGCCATAAATCTAAGGTAATCACCATCAAGTCCAATAAGGAGTTCAGGAGAAACTCTTTACCCAGAGACTGCTTAGAATGTGGAACACGCTACCACAAGGAGTAATTGAGGTGAAGAGCATCGATGCATTTAAGTGGAAGCTAGATATGAGAAAGGAATAGAAGGTTATGTTGATGGGGTGGGAGGAGGCTCGTGTGGACCAGCATGGACCAGTTGGGCCGAATAGCCTGTTTCCGTGCTGTTAATTCTATATGTTGCAGGATAAGTCTGAAATGTTGTTCCTTCATCAGATCCCTTCTTCCACCACATGGGGGCAGCAATCCAACTCCGTACCACCGCTCCAGAAGCTGGAGGAGGAGAGGGAGCGGCAGCGCAGGGAGGAGGTAAGTCGGACAAGGATGCGCTTGGTTATTCAAAGTTATGCCCCTGTACGATCCCACGTTGCCGTGAGTGGTCTGGTAGCTGGTCCAAAAACTCCTCTCGTGCATGAGCCGAGCATCGTCAGGCTATTCGACAGCACCTGGCATCACACTCCCGAACCTGAACATGTCCTTGCTCAACATTCAACCGAACCCATTTGTGTGTGTGTTACTGCGCGGTGGTCGGCAGCAGGGACCCCGGGGGGGGTTGTGTGTGTTACTGTGTGTGGTCAGCGGCAGGGACTATGGGGTGTGTGTGTGTGGTCAGCGGCAGGGACCCTGGGGGTGTGTGTGGTCAGCGGCAGGGACCCTGGGGTGTGTGTGTGGTCAGCGGCAGGGACCCTGGGGTGTGTGTGTGTGGTCAGCGGCAGGGACTATGGGGTGTGTGTGTGTGGTCAGCGGCAGGGACCATGGGATGTGTGTGTGGTCAGCGGCAGGGACTATGGGTGTGTGTGTGTGGTCAGCGGCAGGGACCATGGGGTGTGTGTGTGTGGTCAGCGGCAGGGACCATGGGGTGTGTGTGTGGTCAGCGGCAGGGACTATGGGGTGTGTGTGGGGTCAGCGGCAGGGACCCTGGGGTGTGTGTGTGGGGTCAGCGGCAGGGACCCTGGGGTGTGTGTGTGTGGTCAGCGGCAGGGACCCTGGGGTGTGTGTGTGTGTGTGTGTGGTCAGCGGCAGGGACCCTGGGGTGTGTGTGTGTGGTCAGCGGCAGGGACTATGGGGTGTGTGTGTGTGGTCAGCGGCAGGGACCATGGGATGTGTGTGTGGTCAGCGGCAGGGACTATGGGTTGTGTGTGTGGTCAGCGGCAGGGACCATGGGGTGTGTGTGTGTGGTCAGCGGCAGGGACCATGGGGTGGTGTGTGTGGGTCAGCGGCAGGGACCTATGGGGTGTGTGTGGGGTCAGCGGCAGGGACCCTGGGGTGTGTGTGTGTGGTCAGCGGCAGGGACCCTGGGGGTGTGTGTGTGGTCAGCGGCAGGGACCCTGGGGGGTGTGTGTGTGTGTGTGTGGTCAGCGGCAGGGACCATGGGGTGGGTGTGTGTGGTCAGCGGCAGGGACCATGGGGTGTGTGTGTGGTCAGCGGCAGGGACCATGGGGTGTGTGTGTGGTCAGCGGCAGGGACCTGGTTGATTTCCCCATCCTGCCACCAGGATGCTGAGGACAATTCCAGCTCCCTGACTACTGCCTTGGCTAATACCAATTGTACAACGCAGCAGGGGATTGAGTGTAGCAACTTGTGGTCTGTGGGACTCCTGTCATGTCGTGCAGCGCCTACTGAGCCATCAGAGCAGCTCACATTTCTGAAGTGAAGGGACGTCCCAGTCTCTGGGTGGAATGCCTCTGTGCTTTACAGTCCGCAGCATAGAATAGCTGTAATATTCAGAGGTGCAGCCTTCCAGTCTGCAGTCCCGTTTCCATTTCTTGGGAATCCGACGCAGGAATGAAAATGATGGCACTCCATGGACGCCATATGATGCTTTCAGGTCCTGCTGTGAAGTCTGTGACCCTCAGAACTAGTAAATTCTGCTGCCCCACCCCCACCGAAGATGCTGACTCAGTATGGTGTCAGGAGGCCTCTTGTACGTCGCCTAACTGATCATTAAAGAAAGAAATTGCATTTATATCACGACCTCAGGACATCCCCAGGGGCTTTACAGCCAACAAAGTACTTTTGAAGTGCAGTCACTGTTGTAATGTGGGAAACACGGCTGCCAATGTGCGCACAGTAAGCTCCCACAAACAGCAGCGTGATAATGACCAGATAATCTATTTTAGCGATGTTGGTTGAGGGATAAATATTGGCCCAGGACACCAGGGAGAACTCCCCTGTTCCTCTCAAAATAGTGCCATGGGATCTTTTACGTCCACCTGAGCGAGCAGACGGGGCCTCGGTTTAATGTCTCATCCGAAAGACGGCACCTCCGACAGTGCAGCGCTGTCTCAGCATGCACTGGAGTGTCAGCTTAGATTTTTGTGCTCCAGTCTCTATTTAAATGTTGGAAGATAATCAGCAATGCATCTACTATTTCTAGGGCCACTTCCTTAAGTACCCTAGGATGTAGATTATCAGGCCCTGGGGATTTATCGGCCTTCAATCCCGCCAATTTCCAATTGAGTATAGGAACAGGGATGTCCTGCTGCAGTTGTACAGGGCCTTGGTGAGACCACACCTTGAGTACTGTGTGCAGTTTTGGTCGCCTTATCTGAGGAAGGATGTTCTTGCCATGGAGGGAGTTCAGCGAAGATTCACAAGGCTGATACCTGGGATGGCAGGAATGACATATGAGGAGAGATTGGGTCGATTGGGCTTATACTCGCTGGAGTATAGAAGAATGAGAGGGAATCTCATCGAAACATATAAAATTCTGACAGGTCTGGACAAACTAGATGCAGGAAGAATGTTCCCGATGGTCGGAGAGTCCAGAACCAGGGGTCATAATCTAAGGATAAGGGGTAAGCCATTTAGGACAGAAATGAGGAAGAATTTCTTCACCCAGAGAGTGGTGAACCTGTGGAATTCTCTACCACAGAAGGTAGTTGAGGCCAAGTCATTCAATATATTCAAGAATGAGTTAGATATATTTCTTAAAGCTAAAGGTATCAAGGGATATGGAGAGAAGGCAGGTACAGGGTACTGAGTTTGGATGATCAGCCATGATCTCATCGAATGGCGGAGCAGGCTCGAGGGGCCGAATGGCCTACTCCTGCTCCTATCTTCTATGTTTCTATGTAAATTTTTAAAAATGGGTAAATTTTTATGATCTTTGCTCCAGCAGTGTCGTCAGCAACAGGAGATAATGAAGGCCCTTCAACAGCACCAGCAGCAGAAGTCACCTGGCTGGAACAACATCCCCAAGCAGGCTATGTCTGTTAAATCACTACTGGAGATGCAGCAAGAGCTGCAAAAACAGCAGCAGCAAAGGGCGCAGGCACGAGCAGTGAGTATCCATTAGCCCGCCCAAATTCAATGTCCCCTCTGCCTTCTCCCGCCAAGTTGACTCTTCCTGGAGCACAGATCCAAGGGACCTTACCTGAGTGACTTCTTCCCCTCACCAGGGTATATACACCAGCAGGGTATTCAACAGTGTGGGCATTGCAGCTGAACCCAAGCCTCCTCTTCGCCCGAAAGCCACAATTTCCAGTTGGAGCCGCTGGTTAATTATCAGAGGGCGTGAATTGCTCTGGTCGCTGTTTGTAGTGACATCGCAAACACGAGGCGACCAGACAAAGACGTGCGGTCACTAAGCGCAGTGACTGCGGTAACCTGCACTCCACTGCCCAGCTGTGTCAACTTGACCCAGATGGCTGAGGTTAATTACATCGCCGCTATGGCTGCCCCAGTGCGTCCAGTAAATGTGTACTTCAATCACTAGCACGTATTAAGCAGCAGCAGGTGTCCCGGGACGACTCTTCCCCAACTCCGCCTTTCTCCTCTTCCCCAACTCCGCCTTTCTCCTCTTCCCCAACTCCGCCTTTCTCCTCTTCCCCAACTCCGCCTTTCTCCTCTTCCCCAACTCCGCCTTTCTCCTCTTCCCCAACTCCGCCTTTCTCCTCTTCCCCAACTCCGCCTTTCTCCTCTTCCCCAACTCCGCCTTTCTCCTCTTCCCCAACTCCGCCTTTCTCCTCTTCCCCAACTCCGCCTTTCTCCTCTTCCCCAACTCCGCCTTTCTCCTCTTCCCCAACTCCGCCTTTCTCCTCTTCCCCAACTCCGCCTTTCTCCTCTTCCCCAACTCCGCCTTTCTCCTCTTCCCCAACTCCGCCTTTCTCCTCTTCCCCAACTCCGCCTTTCTCCTCTTCCCCAACTCCGCCTTTCTCCTCTTCCCCAACTCCGCCTTTCTCCTCTTCCCCAACTCCGCCTTTCTCCTCTTCCCCAACTCCGCCTTTCTCCTCTTCCCCAACTCCGCCTTTCTCCTCTTCCCCAACTCCGCCTTTCTCCTCTTCCCCAACTCCGCCTTTCTCCTCTTCCCCAACTCCGCCTTTCTCCTCTTCCCCAACTCCGCCTTTCTCCTCTTCCCCAACTCCGCCTTTCTCTCCTCTTCCCCAACTCCGCCTTTCTCTCCTCTTCCCCAACTCCGCCTTTCTCTCCTCTTCCCCAACTCCGCCTTTCTCTTTCTTTCCCCCTCCCCCGCCTCCTGTTCTTGCCATGTGCAGTTTTCTTTCCTCGAGTTGGCTATAGTGACTTTTCCTTGCTCCTCATGGAGTAGATGTTTGTCCTGTGGTCTTGCCCCATTCCCCACCCCTCATTGTGCGTGAGATGGAGAGGCGGCTGCTATCTAGTTGCTGTTGTCTATTGGGTTGGTCTGTGGCCAGTGACTAGATGGTTTTGCAAACTGACGGATGATGGCTAGGATATATTGCCTTGTTTTTCTCTGTCTTTGCTGAATACTTTCCCTCCCCTTTTTTTCTGCCTGCCACTAGCATTCCAGTATACCTATCAACAACTCGTCGGTGTGGGGATTGCCCGGTCAGTGGGGTTCTGATATGAGCAGCATGTGGAGTGTGCACGAAAGTAAGAACTCTAACATAAGCCTGTGGGGGGATGAGGCTGTGAAGAGCACGGGCCCTGTGATCAGGAGTGCAGGGCTGAAGAACAGCAGGAGCAGTCCTTCGCTCAGGTTTGTCTCCATTCTCCCAAACACTGAAGAATGCTCAGTTTTTCATGTTTCAATAAATGTATGAGCCTGAAGGTGTGGGTGGTGTGTGTGTGCATGCGCGTGGGCGGGCGTTGGTTGTGTTTTGAGTCAAAGGATAAAAGAGCCATTTGAGGTGTGCGGTCGACATGGAAGTGCGATTGGTTTAAGTGGAACAGAGTACACTGTTGTAAGAGGGCACTTTGCATCCATTTCAAAACCTATATTATTATGTTGCTGGCGATCTACCGTGGCTTTCTGCATGCTTCACGGGTGGTCTGGGGTTAGATTTTTGATGTTTAGCAGCCACGGTGGCCTTGTCTTGTCCTGTCCCTTTAATGTCACTGCTGCCTGTGGGGATGTGTCCTAGATGGGCACACTCTAAGGTCAGTGAGAGGTTAATTGCTTCGGCAGCAGCTTGTAAATCGTTTGATCCTGCCCTTGTGCCCTTGAGAGACCAACCTATCAGGGTCAGGAAAACCACAATTAAAGGCTTCAAGGGGATCTCGACAGGCTCAGTGAGTGGGTGAGAACATGGCAAATGGAATATAATGTGGATAAATATGAAGTTATCCACTTTGGTAGAAAAAACAGAAAGGCAGAGTATTTCCTAAATGGTGAAAGATTGGGGAATGCAGATGCTCAAAGGGACCTGGGTGTCTTTGTACATGAGTCACTGAAAGTGAATGTGCAGGCCATTAGGAAGGCAAATGGTATGCTGGCCTTCATGACAAGAGGATTTGAGTACAGGAGTAAAGAAGTCTTACTCCAATTATATAGAGCCTTGGTGAGACCAATTTTGGTCTCCTTACCTAAGGAAGGATATACTTGCCATAGAGGGAGTGCAACGAAGGTTCACGAGATTGATTCCTGGGATGGTGGGACTGTCGTATGAGAGAGATTGAGTAAACTAGGCCTGTATTCTCTTGAATTCAGAAGAATGAAAGGGGATCTCATTGAAGCATACAAAATTATTACAGAGCTTGATAGGATAGATGCTGGGAGAATGTTTCCCTTAGCTGGGGAGTCTAGAACCAGGGGCCACAGCCTCAAGATAAAGGGTAGGCCATTCAGGACTGAGATGAGAAGAAATGTCTTCACACACAGGGTGGTGAATCTTTGGAATTCTCTACCCCAGAGGGCTGTGGAGGCTCAGTCATTGGGTATATTCAAAACAGAAGTCGATAGATTTCTGACTAGTAAGGGCATCAAGGGATATGGCGATAGGGCCGGTGAATGGAGTTGAGGCAGATCATCAGCCATGATCTCATTGAATGGCGGCTCGAAGGGCCGAATGGCCTACTCCTCCTATTTATGTTCTTAATAAAAATAAGTATGATGGGGTGTTCATTTATAATGAAGGGCACGTTATAGCCTGAAATGCAGAGTGTATTCTCCCTTTTTCTTGACGATTGGATGTCTGATGTGCATGGATAATGATCACCGTGTTTGAGGCTCTAATGAAGCTACGAAAAAGTCACGTTGAGTTTGTCCGATCTGATATGTACCATCTCTCCCTGTAGGGACATGCTCCACTTGCCCAAGCCCTGAGAGCTTAGGCGCAGGCTGGCAGAGCCAAACCTCATGATTGCCAAGAGTCCAGAGGTACTGCCAGAGTTTAACCAGCTAACACTTGCAGCGTACAGCTCTGTCAGCTCCCCGCTGCTTGTCGAGCGAAGACTGTCCTACATGTTAGAGCATCGACTTATAGGATTGTCTGGAGCAGAGTGGAAAGAGCCCGAGTGACGAGTCTATCCCCCAGGTTTCATCAGTGGGGCAAAACGAAGGGGGTTTTCCAGCATCTAATGGTGACCCAATAGAGGTCTTCAAGATGATAGGTTTTGATAGAGTAGATAGAGAAAAACTACTCCCTCTGGCGAGTGGGTCAATAACCAGAGGTCACAGGTTTCAAATCATTGGCAAAAGATGTAGAGGGGGAGATGAGAAATGTTTTTACTGAGTTGTGGGGATCGGGAACGCTCCACCTGAAGCGGTGGTGGCAGCTGATTCCATCAATCATTTTAAGAGGGAGTTGGACGGATACTTGAGGATGAGGAACTTGCAGGGTTAGGGACAAAATGTGGGAGTGTGGGTCTAAGCACGACGGCTCTTTCAAAGAGCCAGCACAGGCACGACGGGCCGAATGGCCTCCTCCTGTGCTGTAAGTTTCTGCCGTTCTTTGATCGACAGTATTTTGCTTTTTGTTTCATTCGTGAGTCAGGCTGGCCGGCCATTCAGGTGTCCTGGGATGCTTTCGGGGCTCTCCCTGGGTTGATTCATTCCAGAAACACGACTCTACAAAGTAGATTAAGGCTGTGCTGTAACTTGCTTCAAAATTTCAGTCTGATGTGGCTCAGTTCCGCACTTCCGAGGTTTGTTTGGGAGGAGCCTTGTGTTTGAACTTTATCTGGTTTGTCCTACTGCCGTATTCGTGACTACCAAGAATTTTCTTTTTGCAGCGACTCGTATGGAATTCCTACCAGACCGAGCAAGAAGAAGACTGAAGACGAGGAGAAGTTACTGAAGCTGTTCCAGGGAATGAACAAAACTCAAGATGGCTTCACACAGTGGTGTGAGCAAATGCTGCACGTCCTTAACACAGCCAACAACCTTGATGGTATGTCCCGATAGTGTGTGTGTGTGTGTTTCTTCAATCTAATCGCATTTGAGCTGGCCTGGTAGCTAAGCAGGGTGTTGGGACTTGGTGCTTGGAAACCCTAATTCAAAGCCAATCTTTATAGTTAGATTATATTAGAAGTTGAGGTTCTCCGTTTTCCATCTGCTTGTTTTCGGGATCGAGAGCGCACCCTTTCGGTGAGAGCGTGAGGCATTTTATTTGGCTTGACTATGGGAGAGGGGTTGCACCTCCCTGTTGCAGAGATGAGAAGCCTTCTTTGTAAGCTGTGCATAAAGTGTCCCAATAAAGACGCTTGCTCCTTGTAGTGCGGGAGGGTGGGTTGCTTCCCAGACTGCTGCCATTGCTGCTTTTAGACGGTGGCTGAGAATGGCCAACCTCCTGTCTTCTGCCATCCTCTCTTCTCCCCCCTCCCCCCAATACACATGCACACTGTGGTTGCGATTAGTTAGCTTAGTACAGTGGGGGAGTTGGCTGTGAACCCATTCACTGCCTTCTCTCTTCACTCCTTGCAGCCACCTTTGGGTCCGTTACTTTCAGCCGAATTGGTCGCTCTTAACCGAATTGACCATTCCTGCGCTGCTTATTGGTTCTATCCACTGCCCCGTACCTGAGATTCCGATTCGTGCCCTACTTGGCGATGTCTGAGGGTAGGTGAATGTAAAAACCTGGAGCTGCGATTCCAATCTGTGATTGCCTGGGATTCTAAGGAATCGGAATTAAATTGAGAGAACTTGTCCCTTCCCCCAATTTCTTCCCTCAGAGTTTGATCATGTTTTCCTTGATTTTGGTGAAATTTCGCGCACTCACACCATTTGTGGGAGTGGGGGGGAGTGGTTTGGGGGGACTGGGTGCACCTTTGTGTTTTAGGCACTCGGTGCATGCATCAAACAATCCCAGGCCATGTACAGCATGGCTGGTGCACAGCGGAGCTCCAGCTTCAGAAGAGCAGTCTTTGCTGAAGAACAGTGTTACATTTTCCACTTCCCACACTGGCCATTGTGGCTCTGGGTAAGATTACTAGTTTAGTGTATCGTCTGAGGGCCGCTCTGTGCTGTTAGCCCATACACACTCTGAATTGAGACTGTCGATACTCATTTTTAGGTCAGATCTTCACAGCCAACCGAGAGGGGAAACTTGGTTTGTGTGGTTCTTTGGTCCAGAGAGCCAGAGTTTCTAATTTAGAAATTGAATTTGGACTTTTGGTGTTGTTGCCTCGGTTTTCACTGGCACCCTTGTCGTTGCAGTCCCGACGTTTGTGTCCTTCCTTAAAGAAGTGGACTCGCCATACGAGGTGCATGATTACATCCGTGCTTACCTGGGTGACACCCCGGAGGCCAAAGAGTTTGCCAAGCAGTTCCTGGAGCGCCGTGCCAAACAAAAGGCCAACCAGCAAAGGCAGCAGCAGCAACAACAGGTAGTGTACAGAGGGTAAAAATTGCGCCACCACTCTGCTTTCCAGTGCCAAACTGAACCTTTCCCGTGTGCATAAGAAACTCCCAAAATGTTTCATTATCGTTGTATGTAAGTCTACTGAATTAACGTTAGATTAATAGATTTATGTCCCCTTTTTCATACTGGCTCAAAACCATTTCATGACGTGAGGATTTTTTTCTTTTCCCATTTTCTCCCTCCCTGCTTCGACTATTGTTGGGGCACTGCTCACTCGCCCGCCCATACCTTGCTCAGCTGACCATTTTCTTTGGTTCCTCATCCTCTGCACATTGCAGGAGTGCAGCCCAGCTTGATAGTTTCTGGGGGGGACCACCTGCTCACTGCACACATTATACAACGTCATGAAGCCCAGGGCCTGTGCTATTGTTTCTTTCCCCTTGGCTCCACGTGTCTGAGCTCTGGCTGCCAAAGTTTGGGACAAAGTCGCCACTCTCTACAAGAGTAGGTCAGATAGTGCATCAAAACTGTTGTCTATCCAGCATGACTTGAATGCTTTTGTTTTCTTGGGAAACTAAGGTGTTGGCATGGGATGATGAACATTCATAAAACTTCATACCAGGCTGATATAGGACTGCATAGAACAGGGAAGCAATAGCTCATACAGTAACACCACTGACCGATCCTATACTTCGGAAACGGTCACAAGTGCCGCAGGGAAGAACAGCTAGCATTGGCAAACGAGGCACAAATCAGAATTTCACTTTCCGTGTGGTACTCAATGAAACCGAGGCAGATTAAACCCATTCCCTTTGAGGAGGTAACTTGGTCCAGTAACATAGCATCCTTCAGCTTGAAGGAACTGGCATCACCTGGGACAATACTACTGAAGCAGTCCCAGTGCTGGTTGGCACTGGGCACCCTTCAGATTGTACTAATGCTTGCCTCCTGGAGGGATAGTTGAAACAAAGTGTGGATATGAGGATCAGGGAGAAAAGTCTCCACTGGCTAGAGTCATACCTAGCATGGAGAAAGATGGCTGTGGTTTGTTGGAGGCCAGTCATCTCAGCCCCAGGACATCGCTGCAGGAGTTCCACAGGGCAGCATCCTAGGCCTAACTATCTTCATCAATGACCTTCCCTCCATCAAAATGTCAAAAGTGGGGATGCTGGCTGATTGCACAGTGTTCAACTCCTTAGATAATGAAGCAATCCGTGCCCGCATGCAGCAAGACCTGGATAACATCCAGATTTGAGCTGATGAGTGGCAAGTCGCATTCATGCCAGGCAATGACCATCTCCAATAAGAGGCAGTTTAAGCACCTTCCCTTGACGTTCAATAGCATTGCCATCGCCGAATATCCGACCATCAACATCCTGGGGGTCGCCATTGACCAGAAACTCAACTGGACCAGCCACATAAATGCAGTGGCTACTAGAACAGGCTAGTGACTCACCTCCTGACTCCCCAAAGCCTTACCATCACCTATAAGGCACAAGTCAGGAATATTCTCCAGTTGCCTGGATGGGTGCAACTGCAACAACACTCAAGAAGCTAGACACCATCCAGAACAAAGCAGTCTGCTTGATTGGCACCCCATTCACCACCTGAAACATCCACTCGCTCACCACCGGCGCACCGCCCAACCCGCGACCTCTACCACCTAGAAGGACAAGGGCAGCAGGCGCATGGGAGCACCATCACCTCCAAGACAGACACTATCCCAACTTAGACATATCTCGCCGTTCCTTCATCGCTGGGTCAAAATCCTGGAATTCCTTCCCTAACAGCACTTTATGGAATACCTTCACATGGTCTGCAGCGGTTCAAGAAGTTCCCCCACCACCGTTTTAAGGCCAAGTAGGAATCAAGAAAGACACATTTCTATAGCGCCTTTCATAATCTCCGGACGTTCCAAAGCGCTTTCCAGCCAATGAAGTACTTTTTGGAGTGTAGTCACTGTTGAAATGTGGGAAACGCAGCCGCCAATTTTGTGTACAACAAGCTCCCAGAAACAGCAATGTGATAATGACCAGATCATCTGTTTTTAGTGATGTTGATTGAGGGATAAATATTGGCCAGGACACCGGGGAGCACTCCCCTGCTCCTCTTCCATATAGTGCCATGGGATTTTTTATGTCCACCTGAGCGCGCAGATCGGGCCTCAGTTTAACGTATCATCCGAAAACCAGCACCTCTGACGTGCAGCGCTCCCTCAGCACTGCACTGGAGTGTCAGCCTAGATTTTTGCGCTCAGATCTCTGGAGTGGGACTTGAACCCACAACCTTCTGACTCGGAGGCGAGAGTGCGAGCCACGGCTGACCCTGATGATGGGCAATAAATGCTGGCCGTTCTAGTGACGCCCATAATCCCGAGAATGAACTTAAAAGAAAAACATCCTCTCGGGGACCTTGAGAGAAGACCCCCAAAAAGTATCTCTGATCCCTGGCTTAGTGCAGTTACACAAAACCCATCACTGGGCTGAGTAACCCACCTTTATTTTTATGGCGTAGTACCTGTGTGCATCGTTTGGAAGCCCTTTCTAAATCTGTGTGACTTTTGTATGCTCCTGCAATATGTGGAAGATGAGCGATGACTAAGGAGGATTATCTACCATGTTTTCATTCTTCGAAAGATTTGCATCTCAGTGGCACAGCACAATTCTGCCTCTCTGTCCCTGCGGTTTGAGGGGATAGCTGTTAAGTGGTTAGTTATGTGGGGCAGGCTTGATGGACCAGTTGGTCATTTCCTGCCCGTCCGTTTCGTATGTTTGTATTTTTTTTGTTGCTTTGCTTAGCTTTCAGTTTTGGGAAAAAAAAACTGGTGCAGTGGAGTCCTGGGGTTTCATACAACGTGGGGATAGGAGACAGTGTGTGGCATCGACTGTTTGAGATGTGGCACTTTGTGTATGCCC
Organism: Squalus acanthias; assembly: GCA_030390025.1. Taxonomy (NCBI): domain Eukaryota; kingdom Metazoa; phylum Chordata; class Chondrichthyes; order Squaliformes; family Squalidae; genus Squalus; species Squalus acanthias. Next base: position 195,738 of record JASTWF010000067.1, on the reverse strand, counting down.
AACACTTGGTTTCCCTAGACCTATCTAGCTATAACGCACTCCTGCAATGTCTAGAGGATGCATGTCATTTGAAGAATGAAGACCCTTCAAGGTAGGTAATCTACCTGGAGAGTTGAGATCTTGAGTCAGTCGGCTGTTTGACTATGGAGGGCTCCTGACCTTGCGCAATGTCTGCACACGTGCACTTTCTTGCAGGGGTCACCGGCTGGCTAGCAATCAGGAGTGGGACCCTGGCTGAATTTTTTTTTTTTTAATTGTCGGGCTGTGTTGAAGCCCAAATGCAAGAGTACGAAGACAGCGGTTTGAGTTTATCTACCTCTTGGCCATAGGGCGGGTTTAGGGAAGAGAGGGAAAACTCTTGGCCACAAGGAGGGAGTCAGAGGCAGGAAGTAATGTTGAATGGTCCTCAATGCAAATCAGGTCTTTTAGACCCAGATTCAACCCTATAACCAAACTTCAAGTAGGGTTTGATGAAGGCAACTCACCACTGACTCAATCGTGAAGGGCTCCCTGTTGGCCATTTCTAGTTGTGTGTGGCAGTGAGTTATACCATTCGTGAACGTCAGTCATATACTAGCCTGATCCTGAATAATCCCTTTATCTTGTGGGTGGGTGGGTTGTGAGGACGAGACAGCTACTCTGTGTAACTAGGGAAAAATCTCCCCCTTCCTGTCTTTTCTTTGCCCCTCCCCTGCCTTTCCTGGCCCGGAAAAAGGTATGTCCTATCTCGGAGTAGCATATCACAGTAACATGCAGTGGACATATTGTGTTTGGATCCAATTCCTCAAGGATTTATGGTGTTTTCCCTTTCTTTCCTAGTTAACAAAGGAACTTTTAGGCCTCACTGGGAACCTCGCTCTGCAGCCTGACAGGTTACAGGTTAGCATGGAACTTTTCTTCAGCTTATCTCATTACTGCCGTAGTTACACCAGACCAGGCGCAGGATTGTTTTTTCATTGGCTCTTAAGGGCCTGGTGGTGGCTGTTGGTTGGTTATTGAAGAGATGGTGCCTAGGACCATACAACCCAAAGAGGCAGTGGGAAAGAAATTAGGGCGAGGAGTGAAGTTAGTGAATGACCGTAGTGGGTTAACGCACTTACGCTATTCCTGACTGTTCCGGATTGTAGGGCAGTTGTGTTCGATGGAAGTTTTTATCCCACTTGTATATGGGAATTGGCTGTGGGAAAGCAGTCGTTTACAAAATCTTACTTAAATTGCCATCGATGCTTGAAGCAAATACAACTTGTCACACAGAATGACATCTTGGGTTACTTTATGGAAGATGGGGGAGAGCGAGGAGGTGGGAAGGAAGCAGCGAGAGGGCGGGAACCAAAAGCATGGTTGAGGGAAAGGACAAAGGTGGTATGGTGTAGTTTTGGGTTTGAGTTCCAAAGAGCGGGAGCCGTGATAACTGAAGGATTGAGCCCCGACATTAGAATGGGGAGCAGCAGTAATTCCCGAATGGGAGGAGAGCGGGATTCGGGCTGTGACATGTGGCCGGTGAAGATTGTTGGGATGAATTGGGATGAGAACGTGCCGGGTTTAGGATGTTGAAGTTGGGCGCATTGTGCAGGGAGTCAGTTGAGCTTGGCGAGGACGGAGGTGGTGGTGGTGGGAGTGATGAGTGAGGAAGGGGGCAGAATTCTGACCACAAAGTTGGGGATTATCTGGGGTTTGTGGTGGTGGAAAGGCTGGCCAGGAGAGTTTTTGCCAAATCCAGGTGCTGAAGGTGTGGAGTCGGGTTTGGGCAACAGAGCGTTGGATGGCGAATGAGGGCAAACGGCCACTGAATGGCCCCGTGGAACAGCCGAAGCGTTGTGTTGCCACAGATCCAACGATCCACCTGAACCTATAGTTTGGTGGAAAACGTCGCAAACTCGGCTTGGGGCTTGCTGAAACCAGAGCTGCCATTTGCCACGGCCTGCAGTAGTTTCTCGGGTTAGAATGTAAACCTGACAGCGGTCTGGAGGATCGAGCTCTCGTTGCTCCGGTGACTAATGATGCTATTAGTCCTCAAAAACAAAACCACTTCCTCTCTCCGTGTCCCACCCCAACTTTGAACGCTGTGGTTTACATTCAAAGTGGTTCCAAACTTGTAATCTTATTTGGCGGCGGGGGCTTTCATGGAACGGTTCCCACATCGGCAGCACCCAGTGATTGGTGCTTTCACTTCCCAGCTGGCCATTGCATAGGCAAACCATCTGATCCTGCAGACGTCGCCTCATAATTGCACGAAATGATACTATCTCTAAGTTTCAGTAAGGAACCAGCATGGGCTATTGCTGTCCAGGGTGGAGCAGTACTGCAAGCGGTGTATTTGGGATTGGGTAGCAGTTTTATCTCTCCTCTTTCCCCCCGCCCCCCCAAATCCCTCTTTGCCTCCTTTGCTGAAGGCGTCGACTCGTACTGGGTTGTGGTTCCACACGTGCCGGTTGTTCTCTGCGAACCTTACTCGGGCGCCCACGCGAGGGGCATCAAAGCCGAGCCTGCGCTGTCCACGCCAAATCATCCACTTGCAGCAGGGATCAGGAGTTGGAACAGTGACTGATTTTCCTCCCCATCTCCCCCCGCCCCCCCCCCCCCCCCCCCCCCAGCCCAGGGACGCTGAAGCCAGTTGCAATATCGCTTCTGCACGACTGGCTGAGTGAGATTGCTCCTCCAAGGATTTTGATAAACTAATTGTGTGATGGCTTCTCTTGTGTCAGGACTCCATCTGGGGGATCAGTTCAAACAGCCTACAGTCACTATTCCAGGCTAATCACAACAGTGCACAGCAGTCGTCTTACGAGAGCTCGCAAGCTGGGAAAAAGAAAAAGAAGCAAAAGATGGTGCGGGCTGATCCTAGTATCCTGGGTAAGAGTCGCTATCCGTTCTGATTGCGTTGCACTATATGCAATTACTGAAAACGTAGCGGGGGGACTTGAACCGCAGGAGTGAATTCTCACTGCCTCACTCAGTGTAATTCCTGATCTCTTCAGTTCTCCGCCCTTTTGGGTTTGCACTCACCCACTTAGGGCTTTTTGGCAGTTAGGCAATGGAGAACTTCATTCGATGAAACCCTCCTCTTCCCCAAAGTTACAGAATTAAGTGAATAACTGGTGCCAGGTAGAGGAGATTGGGCTTTGTGCAAGGTTTTTGTATCTTGACCGGGAAGTGCCTCTCAGTGCAGGTCGCATTCTTGAAATGTTCGCTTAAGGGCTTTGTTTCTTTGTGAAGGCCAGTCTCTCTCTCTCTCTCTCTCTCTCTCTCTCTCTCTCTCTCTCTCACTTTAATTGTTTGTCTTGGGAGCAAGCTTGAACAGGAGGTTGGCCTCCCTGGTGGCCGAGTGGGTAAATGTCTGGTCTAAAACGGATAAGGCCAGATTGTCCCAGGTTCAATTCCTCGCCTCTGTTGAGTTGGCCTGCGTCAGCCTGAGCCAACAGTCAAGGGGGTAGCAAGTGGCCTGAGCGAGAAGAATCAGTTGCAGTTCTCACTGTTTGCATCCAGTGACCGCTCCTGGAAAGTATGAATGCATGTGGACAATATTAAACTCCACCCCCCCTCCTCGCCGTTGAACAGCCCACCGCTCCACTTAACTCTCTCTCCATTATTATAGAGTCTCAGTGGAGTTACCAGAGTGGGTGCCTGTGGCTCGTGGAATCATTCCCCAAGGAGGAGGAAGTAATCAAATCCACTATTTTCCACAATCCCTGTACGGGACAGAAATCTTGGTTTACATTTGCAGTTGGCCTGTAGTGTCACGAAGCGGCTGCGCTTCACGTCAGTGGTGCAGCTACGGTGTAAATGCAGTCTGCTGAATCCAGCGCAGGGATCTGTCCACTGTGACCCTGAAATGAAGCAACACTAGACTCCTTGGAGGAAAAGGCTCCTTGCTCTAATTCACTCGGGGCGGGGGGGGTCAATTTGGTCCTTCAGACCCGAATCAGCATCCAGTGCGAAGCAGTTTTGACTACTGGCCACGGGTAAACTTGCTGAATGTGAAGGGATCATCGAACGCGAGCAAGGCAGTGCTGTGACAAAGGAGCAAAGAAGCTGTGGAGGAACATTCCGAGTGAGGAGGAGCGAGCGAGCGATGGGTTCAGAGGGGAGCCCGAGTAGTACTTCAATCTCTCTTGTGCAGTTGGCGTTAACTGGCTTTCCGGCACTCTTGACCAGCTTATGTCTGGTTACTGAAGTACTTGTTGCACGTCTCTCAGATTCACGCCTTGAAGTTCCCCATTCTTTGCTGAGTTAGCGGAGCGCAGCCGCAACTGGCGCCAGCACCCCTTAGGCTAGGGTGGGGCAAGCTGGATCACTATCCAGTGATTCCCCCTACTAGAAAGTGCACGTTGAGAACAGGATCAGGCTTGGCTATGACGCTCCCCACGGTCGAACAGTCGTACTTAAAAAAAAAAAAAAAAATAAAAAAAAATTAATTAAAAAACAAAATTCATTCTCGGGCGCAGGGCATTGCTGGCAAGGGCGGCATTTATTGCCCATCCCCAGTTGCCCAGAGAAGGTGGTGGTAATGGTCCTCCTTGAACCACTGCAGTCTGTGCAGTGAAGGTGCTGCCACAGTGCTGCTCATTCCTTTGTAGAGGTTTGTTCAGAGTCAACTGGGTTGGTGTGGGGACTGGAGTCACAAACAGACCAGACCGGGTAAGGACGGCAGGTTTCCTTCCCTGAAGGATATTGCTGAACCCCTTGTGTTTTTACCACAGTCGACAGCTTCATGGTCACTGAGAACCAGATTTTATAACCCCTCAATTCTCAAACTGCCATGTTGGGATTTGAACTTGCGTTCTCTGGATTAATCATCCAGACCTCCGGATTACTAATCCAGTAACATAACCACTACTCTATACTATTGTCATTTTGTAACTAAACTAGTGATTGAGCAGAATTGTATCAGAGACCCGGAATTTGTGGTGGGTAATAATGGCGAACTAACAGCATTCGCTGTCATTACCCCTTTGAAACCGACCGCAACTTCAGGATGTAGCGCATGTGCATCCGTATGCGGAAGTCCTGAAGTTGTGGTCAGTATTTCACTGCTCCGGCATTGGCTGCACTGTGGCCCCAGCCCCCACCCCTGTAGCCGGCAATCCGTGTAATCGGGGAAATTAGTGAAGCTGGCGCAAACTTTTCCGCAGTAATAACGCTGTTGAATACCCCATTAAATGTTGGGCCTTGTTGGATTAGGTGTAACTGGGGCTTTAATAGCCTATCGACTGCTAAACAAACGTTCTGGCCCTGAAAAACTAATTTTAATTTTGTTGGAGTGTCAAATTTCTCCATTATGATAAAAAAATTACAATTTAAAAATGTTAAAATATTTTTTTTAAAGTTTGTTCATATTTATTTCAGGTTTACCTTTTCCCCCAGGTGAGAGTCCCAGTCTTTGTTTTGCTCTCAACATTTTTAAAAAGTCTGAATAAAAGCAGCTGCTTCTTCCTGCTTCCCCGTCTGAGAATTCTGCACTGTGATTGGCTGCTTGGACAGCTCGTTGACGTCACCGCAGCTCTGCGCTGGGGATTCCCACTATACTGCACTGATCTCGCTTGCGCGTCGAAAAAGGCAAACTTCCATCCACCGAGATCGCGAGATCTTTGTGGGCAGCTTTCTTCAGGGCCCCAGCGCCTTTGCTTCGCCGCTGACCGCAAATTCCGGGGCTGACGAGCCTTGGGACCTCGTTCAAAGGGGGGGGGGGAAGAAAAAAATTGTCTTTTGTTTTCAAATCGAAATTAATTCCTCTGCTTTCTTTTAAACAAAACAGGCTTTTCTGTGAACGCATCATCAGAGCGACTGAATATGGGAGAAATAGAGACAATGGATGACTTTTAAAACAAGGTTTAAAAAACAAGAAATTATTCCTAAAAGCTGCCTTTTGACTCCTAATCGGCCGTACCTGGGGCATGCTTCATGGCAGGTGGCAACAGTGATGGATCCAGGATCTCCGCTCCCCCTGTGCTGGCAAGAAGTGTGAAATTCACTTAATTTTTGTTTTGTGAATCCTCTGGGTACTTCTGCTTTTCATTGGATGAAGCACCTTAAATAACCATGCACTTTATTAGACGTTGTACATAGACTGAAACTGGAGGTTTTCTTGAATAAAAAAAAAAGTTCCTTTTTTTGGGGGAAATATATCTGCAAAACACTGTTACTGTTTTTTAAAAAAAAAAAAATTGTTTTTTTTTTGAAAGGATGTGGAACCTGAAGAAATGCACTTACAGAGACTGAATCCAGAACTGGAACTTTCAGTGTGCTATAGTTTGGAAAATGTGATTGAGAGTTTAGGGCCCTAAAAAAGATGAGGTGGCGAGAGAGCGAGGGGGAAAAAAACAAGTCAGGAGGCCACTCACTCAGTTTTTGCTTGGGCTGCGCCCGACGCACCAAGCAACATTGGACTAACCCCAACAGCACTGCGCCAGTGTGGATTTTCAGCGTTTACGTGGTGCTTTATACAAGGAATGTAAAAAAAAAAGAAATAATAAATAAGTACTTGGACAGGGTGGTTCAAGTGGACTGCTGCGTTGACAGCTTTTTGTTGGTTTTGTGTTTTAAAAAAGAAGCTATTTCCCCTCCCGCCCCCCCCCCCCCCCCCCCCCCCCCCCCCCCCCCCCCCTTTCTACCAAGCAGCTCTTAAATCTAGGAATCCAACCTCAGCGGCACTAAAGCAGAAGCCACGCTGTCTTGGCAGCCACGCGCGCCGCGACGGACCCAGAAGCGGGCAGCGGCGGAGGAACCGGAAAAGGGAAGGAAGGGGGAAGAAAGAGTGTGGCCTCCATTTTGCTTCGTGTTCTTCAGAAGGTTACAAGACAGCAGCAAACCCCCACCCCCACCGAGGACAGGTGACTTGACAGCACTGCAACGGCAGTACGCTAATTACCGCTGGTCACATGGGACCATTTCAGTTTTGTGTGTTTGTTTTTGTTTTTTAAAAAAAAAAGGGGATAGTTGTACTTGGTCTGTTAAATGTGTGTTTTTTTTAAACTTCTGTTCCCTTTAGACATAGATCCAGAGTGGTAATACTGAGGTGCATCTCTTTGGAAATTGGCTGCTTTATATTTGGATGCAGGAGGAGTGGCTCCCATTAAATAATGCATGTGTTTTTTTTGTTTTTTGCAAGTCGCTTTCTCGTATCGAACCACATCTTGTCTTAAAGCTTTGAGAAACGAGGTGACCCAAAGGTTAGTGTTCAGCGAGGCGGGGCGGGGGGGACACAGTGTTTATTTCACAAGACAGCTGTCCATGGGAGGAATGGAACTCTAGCTATGTTTGGTCAGCTTGTGCCTGGCCAGGGTAGCTATAACGATGGTGCTCTTTGTCTAGTGAGTGTTAAAATGGATAAATACACCGTCTGGCATAGTGAGCCATATGGAGCAGGACTATCCCGGGTTGCAATCTCTGGCGTCCACTGACTTGGCCGAACTCAGCCTGGGGCAGTAGTAGAGGTGCTTCAAATACCCCCTGGACTTGAGGCGAGAAGAATCGGCCAAGGTTATCTGCTCTTGATCGCTGCCCAGTGGCTCCTAGTCCAAAGCTCGTGCGTGTTGGGTTCGGATCGGGCCCGGCTGTGACTCCCCCCAACCCCCACCTCGAGTCCAGCAGCCTGTGCTGTCTAGAATCGCACGTGATGAATGGATGTTTGGGTTGCTGACGAAAGACCCGAGCGAGAGTCGGCGCTTGCAGGACAGGAGGGCAGAACATGGGGGTGGGAGTGGTTTGGAAGTTATTGAGCACCACTCTTAGCGCTAACTAGTTGTAATGTAATTGAATCAGAGCGTAAATGTAAATACCAGTTCAGTATTACCTGGAACAAAACTCAAGTGTACTTCTCCCAACTCAGTGAGTGCATCTCAGAATGCTGCTGACCAAAATCCCTGCTTGCAACTCCCTGAAGTTTCCACCCCCGCCCCACCAAAAAACCACTCCGCAGGATGGATTTACATCCAGCTCCCATTCTGTGGAAAGCTGTTCAAATAGGAATAAGCTAGTCTATGAAGGGGGTGAACGAGGCTCTGTATCTACTAGGGATCCTCTGCACGAGAAGCTTTGGACCGAGAACTGTGGGCCAAGTTGCGGGCCCTCCTTGCACTGCGTTCCTTGCCTTAAAGAGAGCAGCAACGACTTGCTGCTGCCCTCTGCTCCCCCTCCTCCCTATCTACCTATGGTGCACCTCTGTACTTGGTTTAAGTTTCCATGGTAGATGCAGGGAGCAGCCTGTGTCAGGAAGCAGAATAAAGTGGCTGTATCTCCCCTTCCCTCCTAAAGTGCATTGTGCCTGATTTGGGATTACTGCTCGTGTTGTGTGTTTCTTTTTATTTATTTTGTGTGCGTTAGAAGTTTTTTTTTAAATAAATAAAGATTGGAGCTATCTCTACAAACCATCCCACTTTGTAAATTCACCTGAGTAGATAAAGTGCGGGTTGTTTTTTTTAATAAAAATTATATATAAAAAACTGTTTGGACAGGAGGAAGATACTGCAGCTTTAATTGAAGGGGATGTGGTACGATAGGAGGGAGCTGCTCTTGTGAATGTAGTTTTTGAACAGAGTGCGCTTCTTTTAACTGTGTGTGTGTGCTCGATGCCGGATCGGCACTGCCTTGATCACTTGTTCTGGGGAACGTGCACACGGAATTTGCAACATAATCTGTTCAGAGAGCACTAAGACACGAGTGGGGGGTTGTATCACCGGTCCATTGGCAGTGCACCATGTGTTTGAATTTATCCATATTGCTGGGGGGTGTTGTAGGGGTAGGAAAGTGGTCTACTCTCTCCCCTCCCCCCCCCCGCCCCCCGGAAGGCTGTAATCATTGGATGGGAAGACATGAATCTGGCGCTATCGCAGCCAAGCCCACAGGATAATAGTGTGTGTCGAACTGGTTGGGTGTGCACTCAAATATTCATCTGCTTCCTCACCCCCACCCACTCTCACCATCTCTCTGCCGTGGTTGACACTGTTCTTTGGAGTCCGCATTCAGTTGAGTTTTTTGAGAGGCAGGGGGGATGGACTTTTCCAAATTTGGGATAACGCACAATTTTTCTCTTTCAAATGGGGCGGGGGGTGGTGGAACAAGAATCACTGCATGAACTCTGATCCACTGAAGGTGTTCTTTACTGCTGTCCTTTCCCTCAACAAGCGTTTGTGTTGTGGTTTTGGGAAAAAAAATCTAAAAAATAAAATGGCTTGTGTGTAGCCTGGTTGGGTTGCTGTCTCTAAAGAGTGGTCTTCCAGATGGAAAAGTTTAGTGCTGCCACTAGGCTGGTTTATTCCTACCTGTACGTTCTCGTTTTGATGTGCGGTGGCTCTTGATTCATCCCCTCAAAACGCTCCCACCAACCATGACAGATGCGTTTCCACCAGGACTTCACCCAAGTGTTACACAGCTCAATGGTCCTTTCTCCAGACCCAACCCAAATTTGGAAGGGCAAGAATCTATACTTGCACTGAAGTCCTGGTGGGGGAACTACAGTGTGGCTTTATGAAAATTCCATGCTCCCAGAATTGCTATCTGCTGCAATCCTAGTGACAGCACTGAAATCACCGGGATTGGAGACCATCTGAGGGTTCTGGGAAGATGAGCGTAGGACAAACGCCTCGGTTGCTGCGAGAGTTGGTTACACTGCAGGGTGTGGCATTGACTCCTGGCCCCAACCTTTGGTTTTAAAAACCCTGGCCACGGCAGTCACGCGCTCGTGTGGGTTCGGCCGCACTGTGGAAAAAAAAAAATCATCATTTTGTGCCCGTTTGTGTTCAGCTGCTATCGAATAGAACAACGACCGTGAGACTGAAAAGCCACGAGCTTCAAGTGTTTCAGCCAAGGCTGTACTAGTCCAGATACGAAGCACCACTTGTTGCATAAGCTAAATTAATTCTGCACTCTCTCTTCCAGGTGTAGAAGTGTATATTTTGAACCGTCTCGTTTCTTGAGCAATGCCACATTTAGTTTTCCAGGAATGTGCGCGGATGAAGGAGGGTTTTTTCTTCGGTTTAGGGGAGGGAGGCTGGGGAGTGAATGCAAGTTGGATGACTTATTTGCACAGGTCAATGGTTCATTTTGATTTTTACCACCAATATCTGTCATGGGTTTTGGGGGTGGGGGCGGGTGTAATGTACTTTTTTTTTTAAGTGTTGTGCATAGTCTCCAGAGCTTTGTAGATACTTTGCTTACATCTCGACTGTATAATAACTTGTACTTTTTTGTTGATTGGAAGCTTAACTACAGAGTAAAGTTTAAACCTCCCTCTGCTAAACACAAGATTTTTTTCCCCCCTCCCCCCAGATTAGGGAGCCCTGTGAATACTGCCTTTTTTTTTTGCAAGTCTTTCGAGCTTTGCATTCTGTACTGGGGGTGGGCAGGGGGAGAGAAACAAGACCTGAAACAAATGTAAATAGTTTGAGATGTAAAAAAAGAAAACAGAATAAATTCATACCTGGGTTTCTGAAACTGAAATGTTTTTTGTGGTTATATATCTTTTTCATTTCCTGTTCAGATTGTCACGTTGGTCGCTAGGATGATTATAATTAATCTGCACACTTTTAAGTATGTATTTCTGTGTAAAGCTCCCAACTCATTAAATCTGTCCCCACCACTTGTGTACATTATACCTGCCGCCCCAGTCGTTTACCCTAATGTTACGCAGATCTAATTGTCCCCTTCGGATACCACCCACCTTTGGAAGGGCAGAATGTAGGATTGTAGCGCTGATTGTATTTTTTCATCAGCCGGGAATGTGATAAAAATTTAATTCGGCTATCGTTACTCGCTCACTGAAATCCTGGAGCCGCCACGGATCAGAGATCCGTCTTCTAGGTGAGACGTTAAACCGAGGCCCCGTCTGCTCTCTCGGGTGGACGTAAAAGATCCCATTGCACTATTTTGAAGAGGAGCAGGGGAGTTCTCCCTGCTGTCCTGGGCCAATATTTATCCCTCAATCAACATCACCGAACACAGATGATCTGGTCATTATCACATTGCTGTATGTGGGAGCTTGCTGTGCGCGAATTGGCTGCTGCGTTGCCTACATTACATCAGTGACTACACTTCAAAATACTTCATTGGCTGTAAAGTGCTTTGGGACGTCCTGCGGTAGTGAAAGGTGCGATAGAAATACAAGTTATTTTATTGAAGGAAGTCACAGTTATTGTTTGCATGTCTCTCATAGCAGTGGGATAAAGCTCAGGTTACCTGTGAGGGAGATAATGATGACCGCGCCCCAAGAAGTATGTGGCTGTTGGTTTTGTGCCATTTCTCTGTCTCCCCTCCCGGGTGATTGGGGAGAAGGTTTTGCATAATATGGTTGCTTTCAACTTTTGTTCAGTTAGAAAGCAGAAAAACACAAAGGCCTCGAAGTTTGTCTCGGGCGTTATTGGATCGGCCATCCGTTGTGCGCAACGCCTGATATAAATTGCATTGACTGCAGTGGAACTGAATAGCAGGAGCTGCGCAGAACTGGCGTCCGATCCGATACTGCCCGAGAGGAATTTCTAGGCCAGAGACTGAATCCAATTGGTTTGAGGGGTATTAGCCCATCTACTTTACATTCAAGACATAGGCAGCAGCTGCAGGAGCTTTCATTACAATGACTTGGCCCAATCGTACCACGTGGATATACCCTAGCCTTTGTCATTAAAAAGACATTGTTTTACAGTTCAACCTCTTGTCAGATGGTCCTGATGAGTGTTTGAGGAGCCTGTCTAGGCCGAAACTATACAGAAGGATGGTGTGAAGGGGACAGCCAGGTAGGAGCAAGCTCATATCTGTGTAATCAGCCTCAGATACCAGGGTAATCAGCCTCAGATACTAGGGTTAAATTATGAGGCCAGGTTGCATAGACGAGGCTTGTGTTCCTGTGAATATAGAAGATTAAGCGGTGATCTAATTGAGGTGTTTAAGACGATTAAATAATTCGATAGGTTAAATAGAAACTATTTCCTCTGGTTGGGGGCGGTGAGTCCAGAACAAGGGGGCATAACCTTAAAATTAGAGCCAGGCCATTGGGGGTGATGTCCGGAAGCACTTTTTCACACAAAGGGTAGTGGAAATCTGGAACTCTTTCTCCCACCCACCCCCCCAACTTCAAAAAAAAAAAGACGGGGTCAATTGAAAATTTCAAAACTGAGATTGATAGATATTTGTTAGGCAAGGGTATTAAGGGTTAGGGAACCAAGACGGGTAGGGAGAGTTGAGATACAGATCAGCCATCATCCAATTGAATGATGGAAGAGGCTCGAGGGGCTAAATGGCCTCCTCCTGTCCCTATGTGCGGTCAGGATCGGGCGTCTTGTCCTCCGTTGTTAGATAGTCTGTCTCCACTCACGGTCAAGGCTCACACATGAGCAGGTCACTTGTGCGTGTTACTGGAGGATGACCAAACTCACATGAGGGAATCGTTGCATTAACGAGTGGTGGGGGGGGAGAAATTGGAATTGAAAAAAAAACCTTCTGTAATAAGTGATGTGACATTGGGTGGATCTTCAGTCAATTTTAAGATTGGCCTCTGTCCACCACATTTTTTAATGCTATTAGTTATCTTCACAAGAAGCCTGTACCTTCAGGGAACCTTTGGAGCTGAGCTTTTTTAAAGCCTCGTGAGGTTTTGCTTTTTTTCTACAACCTGCTGAAACTTGTCTGTTTCTAAATGAGATGATGCCCAAGTTTAATTTTACTTTTATGCGAAGTGGTTACAAGTGCCCAATCCCTCACATGCTAGTGCCTGTTCCCAACAGTTCTCTGCACCAACCCTCTGGGCCCCCAACACCAGCCTGCTTCCTCATTCCCCGATCCCTTGGCTGAACCCTCATCAGCCACTCCTTCAGCTGCCACCTTCCTCCCTCAGCAGCCTGCTTTGCTGCATCTTGCACTGCCCTCAAAGACCTCCTCAACACCCTCCTCTTGCACTGAGCTTTCAGCTGCTCCTGCTTGGTGTCCACTCGCTACATACTCCCTGTAAAGTGCTCTAAAATGTCCCTTTGTTTGTAGTAAGTGCGATAAGGGATGTTAGCTGTTGTTGGATTTGGTGTTTAGTCAACTCTCAAGCAAGTCCTTTGAGAACTAGTTTGTTACTAAGATTTCTTAATTTCTGTTTTTAACCATTTTGACCGATTAGATTCCTGAGGCATTGGGACTGTTTCTGGGGAAGGTGGGACCTGTACAAGCCTCAACAGAGCTGCGACCAATATTCTCGCGGGGAGGTTTGCTGGTGCTGTTGGGGAGGGTTTAAACTAGCTTGGCAGGGGGATGGGCATCCGCATATAGGAGTAGAAAAGAGGAATAAAGTGCATAAAAGAGTGAGTGTGTTGGATAGTACTAGAGAGGAAAGTAGTACGAAAGGCGGAAGTAGTACCATATTAGATAGGAGCAGACTAAAGGACTACGAAAAATTCAAAAATGGGTTTAGAATGCATGTACATAAACGCATGAAGTGTGGTGAATAAGGTTGGTGAGCTACAAGCACAATTAGCCATGTGGCAATAACGGAAACGTGGCTTTAAAAACGGTGAGGACTGGGCACTTAATATTCAAGGGTACAAGGTGCTCAGAAAAGATAGGGAAGGAAAAAAGGGAGGTGGGGTGGCAGTGCTGATTAAGGAAGACATTGTAGTGTTGGAAAGGGAGGATGTTCTTGAGGGGACAAGGACAGAATCCATTTGGTTAGAGTGGAGGAGCAATAAGGGTATGATCACGCTATTGGGGAAATTCTACAGGCCTCCAAATAGTCAGAGGGTGGTAGAGGAGCAAATCTGCAGGGAAATAGAGATATGCAAGAGCTATAGAGTGGTGTTATTGGGGGACTTTAATTACCCAAGGCTAGAATACTCAATGAGTACTTTGTATCGGTGTTTACTAAGGAGGTGGATGCTGACAAAATATCGGTAGAAGTGAAAAAGGTAGAAGCAATGGAAGGGGTGAAAATTGATAGACAGGATGTACTAGAAAGGCTTGGTATGCTTAGCGGATAAGTCGCCTGGTCCAGATGGCTTGCATCCCAGGTTGCTAAGGGGATTGGGGGAGGAGATAGCAGAAGGGCTTGCCATAGTTTTCCAATCTTCCCTAGATACGGGGGAGGTGCCTGAGGATTGGAAAGCGGCAAATGTGACACCATTGTTCGAGAGGGTGTAAGGACAATCCTAGTAACTACAGGCTGGTCAGTTTAACATCAGTGGTGGGTAAAGTTTTAGAAACAATAATCAAGGAAAAAATTAACAGGCACTTGGAGAGGTTTAAGCTAATTAAGGAGAGCCAACACTAATTTGTAAAAGGTAGATCGTGTTTGACTAATCTAATTGAATTTTTTGATGAAGTAACAGGGAGGATAGATGAAGGGAATGCAATGGATTTTTGGAAGGCGTTTGACAAAGTACCACATAGAAGGCTGGTTAACACAATTGAGGCTCATGGAATAGGTGGGTCAGTGGCAGCTTGGATAAGGAATTGACTTAAGGACAGAAAACAGCGAGTTGTGGTAAATGGCTGTTTTTCAGACTGGAGGATGGTAAACAGTGGTGTTCCCCAAGGGTCAGTGCTGGGTCCACTGCTTTTTGTGATATATCTAAATGACCTGGATATTCAAATACAGAGTAGAATTTCTAAATTTGCCGATGACACCAAACTTGGGGGTGTGGCAAACAGTGATGATGATACCAATTGACTGCAACAGGACGTAGAAAGGCTAGACAAGTGGCAGATGGAATTTAATAGAGAAGTGATGCATTTTTGGCAGAAGGAACAGGGAGAGGCAATATACACTTAATGGCACAGTTTTATAAAGAGTGTGCAGGGACAGAGGGACCTGGGAGTTAATGTGCATAGGCCCCTGAAGGTGGCAGGACATATTGAGAGAGTGGTTAACAAAGCATATGGGATCTTGGGCTTAATAAATGGAGGTATTGAGTACAAAAGTAGAGAAGTTATGCTGAACCTTTATAAAACGCTGGTTAGGTCACAACTGGAGTATTGCGTCCAGTTCTGGTCACCACACTTTAGAAAGGATGTGAAGGCCCTTGAGAGGATGCAGAGGAGATTTACCAGAATGGTTCCGGGGATGGGGGATCTTAGCAACAAGGACAGGTTGGAGAAGCTGGATTTGTTTTCATTAGAGCAAAGGAGGTTGAGGGGTGATTTGATAGAGGTGTACAAGATTATGACGGGTTTGGATAGGCCAGACGGGGAAAGGCTGTTCCCACTAGTTGTTGGTACAAGGACTAGGGGACACAGATTTACGGTTTTGGGCAGGAGATACAGGGGGGACGTGAGGAAAAACTTTTATGCAGCGAGTGGTGAGGACCTGGAACTCGCTGCCGACGGAAGTGGTGGAAGCAGAGACACTCAATGTTTTCAAGGGGAGACTGGATAGGCACTTGAGGGAAATAAACATGCAGGGCTACGGGGATCGAGCGGGGGAATGGGACTGACTGGATTGCTCTACAGAGAGCCGGCACGGACTCGATGGGCCGAATGGCCTCCTGTGCCGTATGACTTTGATTAAATTCCTGGATTTTCAAATGTCTTCTAATCCAATTTTACCGATTTTTTTTTCTCCAACCTGAAAATTGACAGCCTTTCCCAAAATCTCAAAGGTGAATTTTCTACATTTGTCCTGCTGGTGCGGAGCAATGGACAGCGGGAGTTGCCTAATGGAATAGGAGCATAGAGGACTGCCCACCGGGAGCACATATCTGAATACGATGGCAGAGGATCGTACAAGGGACTTGCCTTGAACGTTCCAACTTTTGAGTTATGGTAGTGGGGCTCCTGGGGTCTACTGTACAAGGGGTACATAGCGAGTGGACACCAAGCAGAGGAGAAGAAAGAAAAATAAGAGGGTGAGAAGCGGATGGAAGCTCAGTCAAAGAGGAGGGTGTTGAGGTGGTCTTTGAGAGCAAGAGGTGACGAGGGAGGGAGAAAGCTGTCTGAATCAGCGGCTGACGAACGTTCAGCAAAGGGATTCGGGAATAAGAAACAGACTGTCCTGAGCAGAACAATAATTTATCATCCGAATGAGCCTGGGCACATGATCTGCTTTGATCCCGTTCACCTTATTACCAAGTATTTACAGCACTGAAACAGGCCATTCGGCCCATTAGATCCATGCCGGTGTTTGTTCCACAGGAGCCTCTTCCCACCCCTCTTCATCTCACCCCATCAACATATTGTTCTATTCCTTTCAGCCTCATGTGTTTATCCAGCTTTATCTTAAATGCATCTATGCTGTTCGTCTCAACCACTCCTTGTGGTCGAAAGTTCCACATTCTTACCAATTTCTTGGTAAAGAATCTGTTCATTGGGTTTTGTTAATTTTCTATATCCTGATGTAACTTATTGTCTGTATTCAAATGCGATGAAGCTTTGTTTAATTTTATTTTCATGCGGAGGGGTTACAAGTGCCCAATCCCTCACGCTAGTGCCTGTCGCCAACAGTTTCTGCTGATGTCTGCACCGACCCTCTGGGCCAACAACACCAGCCTGTTTCCTCATTCCCCGATCCCTTTGCTGATCCCCCATCAGCCACTCCTTCAGCCACCTTTCTCCCTCCCTCAGCACCCTGCCTTGTCACCTCTTGCACTGCCTTCAAAGACCCTCCTCTTGGACTGAGCATTCATCCGCTGCTGACCCTTTATTCTCTCCTGCTTGGTGTCCACTCGCGAGGCACTCCCTGTAATGTCCTCTAAAATGTCCCTTTGTCTGTAATAAGTGAGAGAAGAGATGATAGCTGTTGTTGAATTTGGCTTTAGTCAACTCTCAAGCAAGCCCTTTCACTGGTTTGTTGCTAAGATTTCTTAATTTCAGTTTGTAGCCATTTTGACCGATAAATTCTTGGATTTTCAAATGACTCCTAATCTGATTTTACCGATTTTTTACCAGAAAATTGACAGCCTTTCTCACAATCTCAACGGTGAATTTTCTACATTTGTCCTGCTGATGTGGAGCACTGGACATCGGGAGATGCCTATTCGGAATAGGGACACAGAGGACCGCCCACCGGGAGCATGTATCGGAATACGATGGCAGAGGATCGTATAAGGGACACACCTTGAACGTTCCAACTTTTGTGAGATATGGTAGTGGGGCTCCTGGGGTCTACTGTACAAGGGGTACATAGCGAGTGGACACCAAGCAGAGGAGAGGAAAGAAAAACAAGAGGGTGAGAAGCAGATGGAAGCTCAGTCAAAGGGGAGGGTGTTGAGGTGGTCTTTGAGAGCAAGAGGTGACGAGGCAGGAAGCTGAGGGAGGGAGAAAGGTGCTGAAGGAGAGGCTGACGAACGTTCAGCAAAAGAATCAGGGAATGAGAAACACTGTCCTGGGCAGAACAATAATCTTTTATCCGAATGAGCCTGAGCTGATGATCTGCTTTGATCCAGTTCACCTTATTACAAAGTATTTACAGCACTGAAACAGGCCATTAGGTCCAGGCCAGTGTTTATGCCCCACACGAGTCTCCTCCCACCCCTCCATCTCACCCCATCAACAAAGCCTTCTCTTCGTTTCTCCCTCATGTGTTTATCCAGCTTCACCTTAAATGCATCGATACTATTCGTATCAACCACTGCTTGTGGTAGCGAGTTCCACATTCTCTGCCCTCTCTGGGTAAAGCTGCCGTTAATCAGGTTTTGCTTTTTTTCTATAACCTGATGTAACTTATTGTCTGTTTTTAAATAAGATGAAGCTTTGTTTAATTTTACTTTTATGCAAAGAGGTTACCAGTGCCCAATCCTTCACACACAGTTGCCTGTTGCTAACAGTTTTATCTTAAATGCATCTATGCTGTTCGTCTCAATCACTGCTTGTGGTCGAAAGTTCCACATTTTAAACAATTTCTTGGTAAAGAATCTGTTCATTGGATTTTGTTAATTTTCTATAACCTGATGTAACTTATTGTCTGTATTCAAATGCGATGAAGCTTTGTTTAATTTTATTTTCATGCGGAGGGGTTACAAGTGCCCAATCCCTCACGCTAGTGCCTGTCGCCAACAGTTTCTGCTGATGTCTGCACCGACCCTCTGGGCCAACAACACCAGCCTGTTTCCTCATTCCCCGATCCCTTTGATGAACCCCCCCCCCCCCCCATCAGCCACTCCTTCAGCCACCTTTCTCCCTCCCTCAGCACCCTGCCTTGTCACCTCTTGCACTGCCTTCAAAGACCCTCCTCTTGGACTGAGCATTCATCCGCTGCTGACCCTTTATTCTCTCCTGCTTGGTGTCCACTCGCGAGGCACTCCCCGTAATGTCCTCTAAAATGTCCCTTTGTCTGTAATAAGTGCAATAAGAGATGTTAGCTGTTGTTGGATTTGGTATTTAGTCGACTCAAGCAAGCCCTTTCACCGGTTTGAGAACTAGTTTAAGATTTCTTAATTTCAGTTTGTAACCATTTTGACCAATAAGTTTATGGATTTTCAAATGACTCCTAATCTGATTTTACTAATTTTTTTCACCTGAAAATTGTCAGCCTTTCCCAAAATCTCAAAGGTGAATTTTCTACATTTTGTGCCTGTTCTCAACAGTTTCTGCTGATGTCTGCACCGACCCTCTGGGCCTCCAACGGCTGATATATTTCCAAGTCAGGATGGTGTGTGACTTGGAGGTGGTGGCGTTCCCTTGCACCTGCTGCCCTTGTACTTCTTGTTGGTAGTGGTCATGGGTTTGGCACAGACTATCGCACACTGGGAGCACATATGGGCACAGAGGATTACTCACCTATTATCCATTGAGGCTCATTGTCCGTCGAATACGGTGAATCACCCCCATGATTTTAGTGAGACTCCGAGGATTTCATTGTATGTGCCTCTTAGCCGTGTGGCGACAATCATGGGAGGCACACCTCCAGATTTAGTTTGACCAAAGCAAGGGCAGTGACTTCATGCACTGTCATTTCACCTCCAGCATTCCATCAAGCGCAGTCCTCTATTTTAGCCTCAGCTCAGTTAAGTGTTGTCTAAGTGGTGTGTAAATGAAGTCCAGACTGAGCAATTTTAGATCAAAAAGATCATGGCTGATATGCCACATCAACTCCACTTTCCTGCCTGATCCCCATATCCCTTGATTCCCCATGAGTCAAAAAATCTATTGATCTCAGCCTTGAATATACTCTACTCCAGAGGGCTGTGGATGCTCAGTCGTTGAGAATTCCAAAGATTCACAACCCTCTGAGTGAAGAAATGTCTCCTCATCTCAGTCCTAAATGGCCGATCTCTTATCCTGAGACTGTGACCCCTTGTTCCAGACACTCCAACCAAGGGAAACAGCCTCTCAGCAGCTACCCTGATTAGGATAGTGTGTACCTGTAGCATTTAGTAAACATTAAGATTTTGTAAGCATTCTTAAATAACTATTATGTAAAATTGTATGTTAAAAACCTGAAAAGCCTGTATAAAGTGGCGAATGGCTGGGAAGCAAAGCATGATGGTAAAATTAAGCCAACATTATGTTAACTGCGAGAATAGTGCTGAGGTCGTGTAGATTTTCTGTTATATTAAAAACAAGAAGCCAGTGAAGGACAAAACATTAAGTCTCAAAGTCAGATAGAGGGTTTTCAATACCTAACATCCCTTATTGCTGAAGTTTCAGACCAGTCTAGATAATGGGCTATGGGAAAGGCAAAAGACCTCTGTCGTAATTCATGGGAAGTCTAGCTCTGTAAAAGTTCTCATCCTCAAAGCTCACAGCAGAAAAGGGGAGGGAATCATAGACCGTACTTGTGAAGGTCAGCATGGTGCGATAGCCCAAGCAGCTGCAAGTTGCTATGTATTTTGAAGGGGGAGAAAAAGGTATAAAGGAACAGCTATTGAATACTGAAAGCAGCGCGAAACCAGAGGAAGAGAAACTTGAGTCAACAGAACACAGCAAGAGTTAAAGAAAACCGCGCCACAGTCACTTGGAAGGAACGCCGGGGTTTGAAGTGGAGTATTTGAAATAAACACGCGACACCAGGTCTGCGTTCGAAGATTCAAGCAGTCTTTATTTGCACCGGTGGGGAGACAACCTGCTATCGGTCTAGCCAGGCTTCTCTCCGATAAAGTTTTAAGCAGTCTTTTGTACAAAATATAGGTACATGATTAGCCTCGTGCACGATCCATCTTAACAATTTGATTGGGTTTTGCCCCGCGTGCACATTTACTGATTGGTTATACAAAATAAAACAGCTTACATTAACACCACCTACCAACGCGTGACATCAAGGTACCACCTTCATTATCGAAAAAGCATTCGACCATTATCACTGCAAGCTGTTGCTACAACTATGACATTTGCTTATGCCAGGTGGGGTTTCACCAACTTTGTACATTCTTCTAAGAAGACCGCTGGCTCATCGTTCTGCTTATCTGCCCCTCTAGACCTCTTGTGGTTCAATGGTTTGACTAGTTGTATCTAACTGGTGCTATACCTGCCCTGGGAATATTTGATGGGACAGTGTAGAGGGAGCTTTACTCTGTATCTAACTGGTGCTATACCTGCCCTGGGAGTGTTTAATGGGACTGTGTAGAGGGAGCTTTACTCTAGTTAACTGGTGCTATACCTGCCCTGGGAGTCATTGATGGAGCAGCGTAGAGGGAGTTTTACTCTATCTCCGACTCCATCCCTGCCTCAGCTCATCTGCTGACACCCTCATCTCTGCCTTTGTTAACTCTAGACTTGATTATTCCAATGCACACCTGACCGGCCCCACATCTTCCACCCTCCAGAAACGTAAGCTCATCCAAAACTCTACTGCCCGTATCCTAACTCACACCAAGTCCCGTTCCCCCATCACCACTGTGATTGCTGACCGACACTGACTCCTGGTCCGGCAATGCTTCAATTTGAAAATTCTCATCTTTGTTTTCAAATCCCTCCACGGGCTCGCCCCTCCCTATCTCTGTAACCTCCTCCAGCCCACAACCCTCCCAGATCTCTGTAACCTCCTCCAGCCCACAACCCTCCCAGATCTCTGTAACCTCCTCCAGTCCACAACCCTCCCAGATCTCTGTAACCTCCTCCAGTCCACAACCCTCCCAGATCTCTGTAACCTCCTCCAGCCCACAACCCTCCCAGATCTCTGTAACCTCCTCCAGTCCACAACCCTCCCTATCTCTGTAACCTCCTCCAGTCCACAACCCTCCCTATCTCTGTAACCTCCTCCAGTCCCACAACCCTCCCTATCTCTGTAACCTCCTCCAGTCCACAACCCTCCCTATCTCTGTAACCTCCTCCAGTCCACAACCCTCCCAGATCTCTGTAACCTCCTCCAGCCCACAACCCTCCCAGATCTCTGTAACCTCCTCCAGCCCACAACCCTCCCAGATCTCTGTAACCTCCTCCAGTCCACAACCCTCCCAGATCTCTGTAACCTCCTCCAGTCCACAACCCTCCCAGATCTCTGTAACCTCCTCCAGTCCACAACCCTCCCAGATCTCTGTAACCTCCTCCAGTCCACAACCCTCCCAGATCTCTGCACTCCTCCAGCCCCACAACCCTCCCTATCTCTGTAACCTCCTCCAGTCCACAACCCTCCCAGATCTCTGTAACCTCCTCCAGTCCACAACCCTCCCAGATCTCTGCACTCCTCCAGTCCACAACCCTCCCAGATCTCTGTAACCTCCTCCAGTCCACAACCCTCCCAGATCTCTGCACTCCTCCAGTCCACAACCCTCCCAGATCTCTGTAACCTCCTCCAGTCCACAACCCTCCCAGATCTCTGTAACCTCCTCCAGTCCACAACCCTCCCAGATCTCTGTAACCTCCTCCAGTCCACAACCCTCCCAGATCTCTGCACTCCTCCAGCCCCACAACCCTCCCTATCTCTGTAACCTCCTCCAGTCCACAACCCTCCCAGATCTCTGTAACCTCCTCCAGTCCACAACCCTCCCAGATCTCTGCACTCCTCCAGTCCACAACCCTCCCAGATCTCTGTAACCTCCTCCAGTCCACAACCCTCCCAGATCTCTGTAACCTCCTCCAGTCCACAACCCTCCCTATCTCTGTAACCTCCTCCAGTCCACAACCCTCCCAGATCTCTGTAACCTCCTCCAGTCCACAACCCTCCCAGATCTCTGCACTCCTCCAATTCTGGCCTCTTGCTCATCCCTGATTTTAATCACTCCACCATTGGCGGCTGTATTTTTATCTTTATTCCTCCATCTCTCTCTCTTTTAATCTCTTTCTGCACCTTAATCTCTCCATATATATTTCTACCTCTTTTATTGATCTCTTTGTATCTCTCAGTATCTAGATTCGTTATTTCTCTATCACTCTCTCTCTCTTTATATCTCTCACAGGTCGATAATTCGAGAGAGACATTTTTAATGCTGCATTTAAAAAACTAAAGTTAAACAGAACCTGCTCCAAACACACAACAGATTCAGAACTTGTCTGTAGACTTCCCCCTCTCTGTTCATTTGCAGCCTAGGTTTTTGTATATTCGCATGTCTTATATGTTTGAAACTTTGAATAGATTGTCAGACAGAGTTTCACTGACCCAGGGTGTTTATAGACAAGCAGAGAGAGAGAAACAGCTCACAACCTGTTCTGAAAGAGGTCATGATGTGGAGATGCCGGCGTTGGACGGGGGTGGACAAAAATGAGAAGTCGCACAACACCAGGTTATAGTCCAACAGATTTATTTAATTTTACAAGCTTTCGGAGCTGTCGCTCCTTCGTCAGGTAAGTTAGCAATGAGAGAATCTCCCAGAATTCACAATTTAAACCCAGACAAAATCTATTCACATTATTCGCTACAACAAAGAGCACAGCCAAGACAATGAGATGTGTCCCAGGGGGTCCAACGTGTCAAACCACCTGCTGGCTGCATATCCTGTCAATTTGTGTTCTTGTGTTAGCCTTTTTTAAAAAAAAACAAAAAAAACACCTGGGAAGACCGGCCATGATGTCACGTTCTGTATCGTGACATGAACCCGATATCGCGATTGAGGCCAGCCTCATGAGTGCGGAACTTGGCTATCAGTTTCTGCTCTATGATTTTGCGCTGTCGTGTATCTCGAAGGCCGCCTTGGAGAACGCTTACCCGCAGATCCGAGGCTGAATGCCCCTGGCTGCTGAAGTGTTCCCCGACTGGGAGGCAACCCTCCTGCCTGGCGATTGTTGCGCGGTGTCCGTTCATACGTTGTCTCAGTGTCTGCATGGTCTCGCCGATGTACCATGCTCTGGAGCATCCTTTACTGCAACGTATCAGGTAGACAACGTTGGCCGAGTCACATGAGTATGTACCGTGTACCTGGTGGGTAGTGTCCTCACGTGTGATGATGGTATCTGTGTCCATGATTTGGCATGTCTTGCAGAGGTTGCCGTGGCAGGGTTGTGTGGTGTCTTGGTTGCTGTTCTCCTGAAAGATGGGTAATCTGCTGCGAACGATGGTACTTTTGAGGTTAGGCGGCTGCTTGAAGGCGAGTAGTGGAGGCGTGGGGATGGCCTTAGCAAGGTGTTCGTCGTCATCGATGACATGTTGAAGGCTGCGAAGAACATGGCGTAGTTTTTCCGCTCCGGGGAAGTACTGGACGACGTAGGGTACTCTGTTGGTTGTGTCCCGTGTTCGTCTTCTGAGGAGGTCTATGCGGTTTTTCGCTGTGGCCCGTCGGAACTGTCGATCGACGAGTCGAGCGTCATATCCCGTTCTTACGAGAGCGTCTTTCAGTGTCCGTAGGTGTCCATCGCGTTCCTCCTCGTCTGAGCAGATCCTGTGTATTCGCAGGGCTTGTCCATAGGGGATGGCTTCTTTAACGTGGTTAGGGTGGAAGCTGGAGAAGTGGAGCATCGTGAGGTTGTCCGTGGGCTTGCGGTAGAGTGAAGTGCTGAGGCGTCCGTCTTTGATGGAGATTCGTGTGTCCAAGAATGAAACCGATTCTGAGGAGTAGTCCATGGTGAGTTTGATGGTGGGATGGAACCTGTTGATGCTATCGTGTAGTCCTTTCAGTGATCCTTCGCCGTGGGTCCAAAGGAAGAAGATGTCGTCGATGTATCTGGTGTACAGCGTTGGTTGGAGGTCCTGTGCAGCGAAGAAGTCTTGCTCGAACTTGTGCATGAAGATGTTGGCGTATTGGGGTGCGAATTTGGTCCCCATGGCTGTTCCGTGTGTTTGGGTGAAAAAATGGTTGTCGAAGGCGAAGACATTGTGGTCAAGGATGAAGCGGATGAGTTGTAAGATGGCGTCCGGAGATTGGCTGTTGTTGGTGTTGAGTACTGAGGCTGTCGCAGCGATGCCGTCATTGTGGGGGATATTGGTGTAGAGTGCCGATACGTCCATTGTGACGAGGAGTGTTCCTGGTTCAACTGGTCCATGGGTGCTGAGTTTCTGCAAGAAGTCTGTAGTGTCGCGACAGAAGCTGGGGGTTCCCTGTACGATGGGTTTCAGGATGCCCTCGACGTACCCAGAGAGGTTCTCACACAGGGTTCCGTTGCCTGATATGATAGGACGTCCGGGTGTGTTGGCTTTGTGTATCTTTGGGAGGCAGTAAAAGTCTCCTACGCGGGGAGTACGTGGGATGAGAGCGCGTAGGATGTTTTGAAGGTCTGGATCGAAGGTCTTGATCAGTCTATTGAGTTGGCGGGTGTGTTCTTTGGTCGGATCTGCGGGTAGCTGTCTGTAGTGTTCCTGGTTGTCCAGTTGTCGGTATGCTTCTTTGCAATAGTCCGTTCTGTTCTGTATGACGATGGCTCCTCCTTTGTCCGCTGGTTTGATGACGATGTTGCGGTTGGTCTTGAGTGCGTGGATGGCGTTGCGTTGTGCTCGGGTGACATTCTG
Organism: Squalus acanthias; assembly: GCA_030390025.1. NCBI lineage: Eukaryota > Metazoa > Chordata > Chondrichthyes > Squaliformes > Squalidae > Squalus > Squalus acanthias. The sequence goes on along the minus strand of JASTWF010000067.1, from coordinate 171,023 downwards.
GACTGTCTTGTGAGTACGGCTGATGAATCTGGCGTTGATGCATTTCCTGACAGCTTGAGCATACATGTCAAGCTTAGGGTTGCGACCCTCCGGAGGGGTCCAATTTGACTCTTTCTTCCTCGGTTGCAGCACTGCGGTTCCCTCTGTCTGCTGTTCCGGATCATTGATTGTCCCATTAGGAATGTTGCTGACATCTTGGGATTTGTGGTAGTATTCCCGGATCCTCATTCTCCTGATGAATTCCTCTGTGTCCGCCGCGAGACCGATGGGGTCCATTTTGGTGGTGGGGCAGAACTTGAGCCCTAGGGCGAGAACTTCGATTTCGTCTGGTTGAAGGGTGTGGTCCGACAGGTTGACGATGGACTTCCCTGTGGTTGCAACCGTGGTACCGGGGGAGGCTTGGTTGTAGCTGGTGGTTACGCCGAGTTTCTCAAGCTTCCTGTTCTTGATGCGCATGTAAGTAGCGTAGTTCCGTTGCCTCGACTGTTTGGCGGTGTCTCGTAGCTGGTCTGCTGTGTCCTGAGCACAGGCTGAGAGCATGGACTCTATCTTGGTTTCGAGGTTGCGACGTCTGCTGTAGAGCTGGTGTACGAGATGGTTGAGGAGTGTGCGAGAGGTACGACGGCAAAGTCTCTCAGCGTAGTCTGTGTTGTATGTCGACTTGAGTGGGTTCGTGATCTGTAGTCCTTTCGGAATCTTGTCTGCTTTCTTGCATCTCTGCAGGTACTTGATGTCTGTGTCAATATGCGCGATCTTCTTGGCGATTCTCTCCACTTTGAGCCGGCAGTTTGCGGTGTCAATAGAGGTCATGATGTGGAGATGCCGGCGTTGGACTGGGGTGGACAAAAATGAGAAGTCGCACAACACCAGGTTATAGTTTTGTTTTTTTTTTTTTTTGTTTTTTTTTTAAAAAGGCTAACACAAGAACACAAATTGACAGGATATGCAGCCAGCAGGTGGTTTGACACGTTGGACCCCCTGGGACACATCTCATTGTCTTGGCTGTGCTCTTTGTTGAAGCGAATAATGTGAATAGATTTTGTCTGGGTTTAAATTGTGAATTCTGGGAGATTCTCTCATTGCTAACTTACCTGACGAAGGAGCGACAGCTCCGAAAGCTTGTAAAATTAAATAAATCTGTTGGACTATAACCTGGTGTTGTGCGACTTCTCATTTTTGTCCACCCCAGTCCAACGCCGGCATCTCCACATCATGACCTCTATTGACACCGCAAACTGCCGGCTCAAAGTGGAGAGAATCGCCAAGAAAATCGCGCATATTGACACAGACATCAAATACCTGCAGAGATGCAAGAAAGCAGACAAGATTCCGAAAGGACTACAGATCACGAACCCACTCAAGTCGACATACAACACAGACTACGCTGAGAGACTTTGCCGTCGTACCTCTCGCACACTCCTCAACCATCTCGTACACCAGCTCTACAGCAGACGTCGCAACCTCGAAACCAAGATAGAGTCCATGCTCTCAGCCTGTGCTCAGGACACAGCAGACCAGCTATGAGACACCACCAAACAGACGAGGCAACGGAACTACGCTGCCTACATACGCATCAAGAACAGGAAGCTTGAGAAACTCGGCATCACCACCAGCAGCAACCAAGCCTCCCCCGGTACCACGGTTGCAACCACAGGGAAGTCCGTCGTCAACTTGTCCGACCACACCCTTCAACCAGACGAAATCGAAGTTCTCGCCCTAGGGCTCAAGTTCTGCCCCACCACCAAAATGGACCCCATCGGTCTCGCGGCAGACACAGAGGAATTCATCAGGAGAATGAGGCTCCGGGAATACTTCCACAAATCCCAAGATGTCAGCAACAAACCCAATGAGACAATCAATGATCTGGAACAGCAGACAGAGGGACTCGCAGTGCAGCAACCGAAGAAAAAAGAGTCAAATTGGACCCCTCCGGAGGGTCGCTGACCTAAGCTTGACATGTATGCTCAAGCTGTCAGGAGATGCATCAACGCCAGATTCATCAGCCGCACTCACAAGACAGTCCAGAATGTCACCCGAGCACAACGCAACGCTATCCACGCTCTCAAGACCAACCGCAACATCGTCATCAAACCAGCGGACAAAGGAGGAGCCATCATCATACAGAACAGAATGGACTATTGCAAAGAAGCATACCGACAACTGGACAACCTGGAACACTACAGACAGTTACCCGCAGATCCGACCAAAGAACACACCCGCCAACTCAATAGACTGATCAAGACCTTCGATCCAGACCTTCAAAGCATCCTACGCGCTCTCATCCCACGTACTCCCCGCGTGGGAGACTTCTACTGCCTCCCAAAGATACACAAAGCCAACACACCCGGACGTCCTATCGTATCAGGCAACAGAACCCTGTGTGAGAACCTCTCTGGATACGTCGAGGGCATCCTGAAACCCATCGTACAGGGAACCCCCAGCTTCTGCCGCGACACCACAGACTTCTTACAGAAACTCAGCACCCACGGACCAGTTGAACCAGGAACACTCCTCGCCACGATGGACGTATCGGCACTCTACACCAGTATCCCCCACGATGATGGCATCACTGCGACAGCCTCAGTACTCAACACCAACAACAGCCAATCTCCAGACGCCATCCTACAACTCATCCGCTTCATCCTTGACCACAATGTCTTCACCTTCGACAACCATTTTTTTACCCAAACACACGGAACAGCCATGGGGACCAAATTTGCACCCCAATACGCCAACATCTTCATGCACAAGTTCGAGCAAGACTTCTTCGCTGCACAGGACCTCCAGCCAATGCTGTACACCAGATACATCGACGACATTTTCTTCCTTTGGACCCACGGCGAAGGATCACTGAAAAGACTACACGATAACATCAACAAGTTCCATCCCACCATCAAACTCACCATGGACTACTCCTCAGAATCGGTTTAATTCCTGGACACACGAATCTCCATCAGAGACGGACAGCTCAGCACTTCACTCTACCGCAAGCCCACGGACAACCTCATGATGCTCCACTTCTCCAGCTTCCACCCTAACCACGTTAAAGAAGCCATCCCCTATGGACAAGCCCTGCGAATACACAGGATCTGCTCAGACGAGGAGGAACGCGATGGACACCTACGGACGCTGAAAAACGCCCTCGTAAGAACGGGATATGACGCTCGACTCATCGATTGACAGTTCCGACGGGCCACACCGAAAAATCGCATAGACCTCCTCAGAAGGCAAACACGGGACACAACCAACAGGGTACCCTACGTCGTCCAGTACTTCCCCGGAGCGGAGAAACTACGCCATGTTCTTCGCAGCCTTCAACATGTCATCGATGACGACGAACACTTCGCTAAGGCCATCCCCACGCCTCCACTACTTGCCTTCAAACAGCCGCCTAACCTCAGAAGTACCATCGTTCGCAGCAAATTACCCAGCTTTCAGGATAACAGCGACCACGACACCACACAATCCTGCCACGGCAACCTCTGCAAGACATGCCAGATCATCAACACAGATACCATCATCACACGTGAGGACACTACCCACCAGGTACATGGTACATACTCATGTGACTCGGCCAACGTTGTCTACCTCATACGTTGCAGGAAAGGATGCCCCAGAGCATGGTACATCGGCGAGACCATGCAGACACTGAGACAACGTATGAACGGACACCGTGCAACAATCACCAGGCAGGAGTGTTCCCTCCCAGTCGGGGAACACTTCAGCAGTCAAGGACATTCAGCCTCGGATCTGTGGGTAAGCGTTCTCCAAGGCGGCCTTAGAGACACACGACAACGCAAAATCATCGAGCAGAAACTGATAGCCAAGTTCCGCACTCATGAGGACGGCCTCAACCGGGATCTAGGGTTCATGTCACAATACATGACGTAGAGTCATCCAGACTCGAGTCGTCATTGGCTTGTTCACAGATGTGATTTCCAGTAAAAATTTTAAAGTTTATCGTTTTCCATACAGACTGCAGCTTTTGACACATTAGACCCCCTGTAACCCCACCTCATTGTCTCAGTTGTATCTTGCTATGTCTTTGATGTGGTGCCTTCCTGGCTGACCTGAATGTTTCTCTGCCGAGGTGTGACAAAAGGCAGTCAGGAGGATTAAATGTAGTCGTCTGCCATTGTAAGTTACACATGCATTGTTCTCTATCTATATATGCTTTGTCGATTTGTATTCCTTTACTTCACCTGACGAAGGAGCAGCGCTCCGAAAGCTTGTGATTTCAAATAAAACTGTTGGACTATAACCTGGTGTTGTGCGACTTCTCACTTTTGTCCACCCCAGTCCAACACCGGCATCTCCGCATCATGATCTTATTGAATGGCGGAGCAGGCTCGAGGGGCCAAATGACCTACTCCTGCTCCTACGTCTTATGTTCTTATGCACCTGCCGTGGAAATGTTTGATGAGGCAGTGCAGAATTAGACACAATGGGTCGAATGGCCTTTTTCCGTGCTGTAAATTTCTATGATTCTATGAAGGTACCATTGAAAGAGCAGTCATACCAAATCCCACATCCCCGCTTTTTGTCCGTAACCCTGTAAGTTCCTCATCCTCAAGTAACTGTCCAACTCCCCTTTAAAATTATCGATGGGATCAGCTTCCATCACCTCTTCAGGTCGAGTGTTCCAAATCCTGACAACTCTGAGTGAAAACATTTCTCCTCATCTTCCCTCTAGATCTTTTTCCAATGATTTTGAATCTGTGACCTCTGGTTATTGACCCACTCGCTAGAGGGAGTAGTTTTTCTTTATCTACTCTATCAAAACCTCTCATCATCTTCAAAACCTCTATTAGGTCACCTCTTCACCTTCTGTGTTCCAAGGAGAACAGTCCTAACTTTTCCAACCTCTCCTCATAACTGCAGTCCCTCATCCCTGTGGTAACATTTGTTGACTTACTAGCACATTATTTCTGTTGCGATTACAGTAAATATTTTCTGCTGTCAAACTCTTCGCCTTTGGGTAGCTGTCACTGTCTTTCGGAAGTTTTTACACGGGATCCCAGTGAGTGTTTAAACTCTCGGATTCTCGCTCTCCTGAACTACCTTAACTATGAACTACCTTAAAAGAAATAAACTTAAAATTGAAGAAAAAAAAGCACTCACCCACTACTCACCAATCAGCTTCTTCCCCTGCGCCGGCGTCACTTTCTGTACTGTGACGCCACTCTCGAATTCTGCTGCTGCTCCTGCTGCTCGACTGGGCCTGAAAATCACCGACCTTTATTTTCTCCCACAGCCGCTGCTCCCTCGCAGGTCTGACGCTCCCGCCACTGCTCCATCCTAATTTTGAGGACAGTGACATGAAAAATGTTATATTGTCTGCCCTGACCCCGGACCTACGAACTAGTCTGCCCTTCATGGCCTTTAATGTGGGGAGTCCCCTGAATAACTTAATCACAACTATACAAACAGCTCTGGGCTTGGACACGATTGATCTGGTTCAGAAATTAAACCAGTCTCAACAAGGGCCTCATGAGACCCCTGCTGCATTCGGGGATCGGTTGTACACTGTTTATGAGATGATGCAGGCACGCTCCAAAGATAATGTCTTAAACAGGAAGAATGAGGCAGCACTTATCTTTAGTTCTCAATCTTTCTCTGTACCTCTCTCCATCTCTCCGTTAATCTCTTTGTGATCCTTTATCCCTCCATATATCTTTCTACTACTTTTTTTGATCTCTGTCTTTGTATTTCTCTCTATCTGCTTTCTGGTCCTCATGGGGGAAAAATTAGGTCGCGCCCCATTTGGGGCGCAAATATCGTCTGGACGCAAATATTAGCGCCTGGCGCTAATTATCGCCACTGACTGGAAACTTCACTTTTACCGCCCCGGGAGGTGAGTGGAGCGCTAAATCAGGCGCTGCACACCTGTCTTAAGGCGCAAAGGCCGAGCAGTGAGGCGCTAACTCAGCGCGCGAGCACAGCGCAGGTGCTGCCAGTTAGCGAGGGAACACAGACACACTGGCGCCGGCCAGTTCTTAAAGCGGGGGGGGCCAACTTGCTCCCCAGCCACACCCTGCTCATTGCAGCCTTGAATCTCGGCCTGGAGAGACCTGTGAATCCATTTTGCTGCCAAGGATGGAGAGGGTGAGAGAACGAGCTCAGCGCTTCACCGAGCGGGCCTTGGATGCTCTGGTTGGCGCGGTGGAGCGCAGAAGATGTATACTCTTCCCTGAGAGTGGCAGGAGGCCTTTGCCACGCGAGTACAGAAGAGTGTGGAGGGAGGTGGCTCAGAGCGTCTCCTCCAGGAGCATGGTGCCCAGGACCCATGTTCAATGCCGCAAAAAGTTCAACGACCTCACTCGGGTCGTCAGGGTGAGTGGCTTTTTCTCAATACCTCTCCATCCCTCCATCTCAACCTCACTCTATGGCCAGAGGGTCTTAAAACCCCAATGCACAACACTCATCCAACACCTATGGCCCTTTCATGAAATGATGCGGAGATGCCGGTGTTGGACTGGGGTGGACAAAATTGAGAGGTCGCACAACACCAGGTTATAGTCCAACAGTTTTATTTTAAATCACAAGCTTTCGGAGTTACAACTCCTTCGTCGGGTGAAGTGAGGAGATACAGAATCGTCAAAGCATATATAGATAGAGAACAATGCATGTGTAACTTACAATTGCAGACAACTGAATTCAATCATCCTGACTGTTTATCTGCCGAGGTGTGATAAAGTTAATCAGGTCAGCCAGGAAGGTACCACATCAAAGACATAGCAAGATACAACTGAGACAATGAGGTGGAATCGCATGGGGTCTAACGTGTCAAAAGCTGCCGTCTGTATGTAAAACGATTAACTTTAAAATTTTTACTTTTTTACTGGGAATCACATCTGTGAACAAGCCAACGATGACTCGAGTCCGGATCACGTCATGTATCGTGACATAAACCCAAGATCCCGATTGAGACCGTCTTCATGAGTGCGGAACTTGGCTATCAGTTTCTGCTCGATGATTTTGCGTTGTCGTGTTTTCCTAAGGCCGCCTTGGAGAACGCTTACCCGCAGATCCGAGGCTGAATGTCCTTGACTGCTGAAGTGTTCCCCGACTGGGAGGTAACAATCCTGCCTGGCGATTGCTGCGCGGTGCTCGTTCATACGTTGTCTCAGTGTCTGCATGGTCTGCATGCGTCTTTCCTGCAACGTATGAGGTAGACAACGTTGGCCGAGTCACATGAGTATGTACCATGTACCTGGTGGGTAGTGTGCTCACGTGTGATGATGGTATCTGTGTTGATGATCTGGCATGTCTTGCAGAGTTTGCCGTGGCAGAGTTGTGTGGTGTCGTGGTCGCTGTTATCCTGAAAGCTGGGTAATTTGCGGTAAAGTTTAGCGCCGCCGCACAATGTCTAGTTAAGTTCCCGAGCGGCGCAAACATCGCTGCGCCCGGGCGTTAGCGGCTTTGCGCCCCATTAGCGCCCTCTTAAGGCGCTAACGGGAGGCGCAACCAACTGAATTTTTACCCCTCAGTTTCTCTCACTGGTTAGTTACAAGGACAGGTTGGAGAAGCTGGATTTGTTTTCATTAGAGCAAAGGAGGTTGAGGGGTGATTTGATAGAGGTGTACAAGATTATGATGGGTTTGGATAGGCTAGACGGGGAATGGCTGTTCCCGCTAGTTCATGGTACAAGGACAAGGGGACACAGATTTAAGGTTTTGGACAAGAGATACAGGCCCTTGCCTCAGCTCATCTGCTGCTGAAACCCTCATCCGTGCCTTTGTTACCTCTAGACTTGACTATTCCAACGCACTCCTGGCTGGCCTCCCACATTCCACCCTACGTAAACTTGAGGTCATCCAAAACTCGGCTGCCCGTGTCCTAACTTGCCCCAAGTCCCGTTCGCACATCCCCCCTGTGCTCGCTGACCTACAGTGGTTCCCGGTTAAGCAACGCCTCGATATCAAAATTCTCATCCTTGTTTTCAAATCCCTCCATGGCCTCGCCCCCGTCCCTATCTCTGTAATCTCCTTCAGATCCACAACCCCCGCCTCCCCCACAACCCCCCCCCACCCCCGAGATATTTGCGCTCCTCTAATTCTGCCCTCTTGAGCATCCCTGATTATAACCGCTCAACATTTGGTGGTCGTGCCTTCTGTTGCCTGGGCCCTAAGCTCTGGAATTCCCTCCCTAAACCTCTCTGCCTCTCTACCTCTCCCTCCTCCTTTAAGACGCTCCTTAAAACATACCTCTTTGACCAAGCTTTTGGTCACCTGCCCTAATTTATCCTTATGTGGATCGGTATCAAATTTGTCGTCTTATAATACTCCTGTGAAGCACCTTGGGACGCTTTACTACGTTAAAGGCGCTATATAAATACAAGTTGTTGTTGTTGTTGGGGATGTGAGGAAAAACTTTTTTACGCAGCAAGTGGTGAGGACCTGGAATTCGCTGCCGATAGAAGTGGTGGAAGCAGAGACACTCAATCTTTTCAAGGGGAGACTGGATAGGCACTTGAGGGAAATAAACTTGCAGGACTATGGGGATAGAGCGGGGGAATGGGACTGACTGGATTGCATAACAGAGAGCTGGCATGGACTCGATGGGCCGAATGGCCTCCTTCTGTGCCGTTATGACTCTATGGTTCTCTGGGAATTAGTCCTCAGTTTCTCTCACTGCTTCTCTAGGAATTTGGGAGTGATGAAATAGGAGAATGAAAGATGTTTTATTTAAATTTGGAGAGACAGGCGGTGAGGGTCCCTGGGTTACATTCTGGGGCCAGTGGGGCACACATGCAGGCTGTACAAAGACTCGTGTCCTGTATCTCTAATACTTTAATTATATCTCTACCACTCTCTATGCGCCTCTCTGTATATTGATCTCTCTTTACCTTTCCTTTATTACTTTATAATTTTGTATTTCTTGAAATCTCTACACCTCTCTCAATGTCTGTTCTCAATTTCTCTCAGGCCTATTATTTGAGAGAGACATTTTAAAGTTAAACAGAACCTGCTCCAAAGACACAAGAGATGCAGAACTAGAATGTGTGGTAACACCTTCTGCCTGATCTGGTCTGGGAACCTAGGGTTTTGTGTATTCCACCATCTCCTGTGTTTGAAGTCTCTGGCATTGGCCAGACATTGTTTAACCATTTCTTGGGCTGTTTACTATGAACACCTTAACCTGTTTCTGATTTACACAGGATGCAACAGATCAGGAAAAGCATGTCAACAATGCCATTTCCTGCCTCTGCAAAGATATCATACAGTTCCACAATGCAGGAATGTCGCAAACAGCATTTGATCCCATATCCTAGATCAACTTTAAACACTCAAAATCTTTCAGGTAAAGAAACTAAATTTACCAGCCAGATTCCAAGCCACAAATTGAATCGTTTAAGACATAAAAAATGTCACAGAAATGTAATTTATTTTTGTTATTTTACAATTTACAAATATACACACAATTTGTGTCACTGAATTAAAAGCAAAAAGCAGGAAAAGCTGTGATTTAACAGAAATAAACATTTGTCTTCCTTCCTGGACAGCAGAACCAGTCAGACTGACTTGGAAATGTTCACTCATATGTTGACGTAAAGATTTATAATTTACCAATTTCACTTCTGATGTTTTTCACTCAAACATTCTCCACAATATTAATCCCTGCTCTTATCACGATGAGTGTTGAATTATTTTGCAATTAATAGTGGGAAACAAACTTCATTGTACTCACAATTTTTAATCTCCTATTTCAAACATTCAAACCAAATCGAATTGTACGTTATCAGTTTAATCAAAGTATTTTCTGTGTCTTTCTCAATAAACAAAGAGTGGTTTCTTCTAAAGTAGCTTCCTGCAATTTTTATACATCATTACATAACTCTTGCTTCTATTAACACTCCACTAAATGTTTAAGAGTAAATCTATATTTACATTATTCCTGCAACTTGTTGGGACTGTAGAACGACAGACAATATAAAATGGTTTGTGTTTTTCCCCTTTCTTGGTTCTCTTCCTAAATGTCTGAATGGTATATTTTAAAAAAGTCATTAAAAAGTAATATGTCACTCCTACAAATCCTCCCCTACCTTCCCACACCTCAACACCATGGTTGCATGTTTGTGTAAAGCTGCTCACTTCAGTCGATCACTCAAAATCAAATATTAAAATGTTTTAAAATTGAAATATCTCAAGCATTTCAGAGCCTCTTTAATAGTGTTTGGACTTCAAGACCTGGTTGAAACTTGTTTAGGGGAGGGGAAAATTGGCTTTTGCTTCAGTCTCTTCCAAAATCATGTTCGAAACTTAGGGGGAAAAAGTGTTTTTAACTCTCATTTTTTGTGAAAAGTTAATTAAAAATCTTTAAATTCTTTCAAGTCTCACTGCAGCTTTGACAGAAGAAGTTGCTCCAAGTTTCTCCTTCCTCCTTCAATGCTGTCGTTAAACATACGACAAAATAAAGTCTAATTCCAAACGGAGCTCAAATCAGAAAGTGAATAAAGTGGTTAAACTTCCTAAGAAGGCGGCGAGGTTATCTATCCCCAGCCTTGGCGATGAGTTGGGATCAGTTTTTGGAGATGTTGTTTCCTCTTTTTCTGCTGCCGTTCCCTCCGTCTCTCAGACTCTGAGGTACAAACGGGGGCACAAACTTTTTCCCTTTCTCGCACCATGATTTAAATAACCCTGCTAAACTATTTCAAAAGGGGACGAGCCCTCGCAAAATTGAACTGGGACTTATCACGAAACATTCAACATCACTTTCCCGTATCTTTTTCCGGCTTGAAACAATTTTCTGAATTAAAAAAGAACAAATTCTCATATTTTTGTTTCACCGAGGGGCTATAAAATGTTCAACATTTAACATCACTTTCCCGTATCTTTTTCCGGGGCTAAAAAATGTTTGCTTTCGCCTCCTTCCAGCAGCCATCGTACCATTGTATACGTGCTGCGCCTCTACCTGTGTTGTTCCAAAGTGCGGCCGCCGCTCAGTTCCCGGGAATGGACTACACGCATCTCCGCGGAAAAAGTACTGAAAGAATCCCGAGACAACGCTCGCCGGGATCCAGGGCTCCGTATCTCAGCAAATGCTGTTCCAATTAGGATCGGCTGTGTGTGTTCACAAACGGCTCTGTGAGGATTTGCGGGTCATTGGGTATCGGGCCCCTCCGCCCGCTCCAGCTCACTGCGCCGCCTGTGAATTTCAGTGCACGGGACCTTACAAATCGCCGCGCACCCACACACCTTACAGGGAACATTGCTCAGCAGGTCAGGCAGCATCTGTGGAGAGAGAAACAGAGTTAATGTTTCAGGTCGATGACCTTTCATCAGAACTGGAAAATGTTACAGATGTTACAAACTTTCCCCAGATCCTTCTATACTCAAGGGAATACAAGCCTAGTCTATGCAACCTGTCCTCAACCATTTAACCCTTTAAGCCCTGGTATCATACTGGTGAATCTGTGCAGCACCCCCATCAAGGCCGATATATCCTGCCTGAGGTGTATTGCCCAGAACACAGTGCTCCAGACAGGGGTCTGACCAGGGGTCTGACCAAGGCTCTGCTCGACGCAAGGACGGACAGTACTCACTCGTATGGACTCAGCCTCTGCCTCTGCCTCCATGCAGTTCTGAATGGGAGAAAAACAGTTTGACAAAGGATTAAGTAGTTACTCCTTGTAACACATAAAATGCAGACATACTACAATACAGATCACCAGCTTGATTTGTGGCGGTGTGGCATTCTGTGACAAATAGAACCTTTATAAAACACTCCAGCAGAATAAGAAGAAAAAGAAGAAGAAGAGGAAGATGGGCAGAAGCAACAGCAGAAGAAGAAGAAGAAGAAGAAGGGCAGCAGCAGAAGAAGAAGAAAAAGAAGAAGGAGAAGAAGAAGAAGAAGAGAAAGGGCAGTAGCAGCAGCAGCAGCAGAACAAGTAGAAGTAGCAGAAGAAGGAGAAGATGAAGTAGAAGCAGAAGAAGGAGAAGGGCAGCAGCAGCAGCAGAAGCAGAAGATTAGAAGAATAATAAGAAGAAGTGCATCAGCAGCAGAAGAAGCAGAAGAAGAAGGTCAGCAGCAACAGCAGCAGCAGCAGAAGAAGATGATGAAGAAGAAGAAGAAGAGGAAGGGCAGCAGCAGAAGAAAAAGAAGAAGATGATGAAGGAGAAGAAGGGCATCAGCAGCAGCAGCAGAAGAAGAAGAAGAATGGCAGCAGCAGTAGCAGAAGAAGAAGAAGAAGAAGAATTAGAAGAAGGGCAGCAGCAGCAGAAGAAGAAGATGAAGAAGAAGAAGAAGATCAAGGAGAAGAAGGGCAGCAGCAGCAGAAGAAGAAGAAGAAGAAGAAGAAGAAGAAGAAGAGGAAGGGCAGCAGCAGCAGCAGTAGTAGAAGAACAAGAAGAAGAAGAAGATTTTCAGCAGCAGAAGAAGTAGAAGAAGAAGAAGAAGAAAAAGAAGGGCTGCAGCAGAATAAGAAGAAAAAGAAGAAGAGGCAGATGGGCAGCAGCAACAGCAGAAGAAGAAGAAGAAGAAGAAGAGGAAGGGCAGCAGCAGCAACAGCAGCAGAAGAAGTGGAAGTAGCAGAAGAAAGAGAAGATGAAGTCGAAGAAGAAGAAGAAGAAGAATGGCAGCAGCAGCAGCAGAAGCAGAAGATTAGAAGAAGAAGAAGAAGAAGTGCATCAGCAGCAGCAGAAGCAGAAGAAGTAGAAGAAGAAGAAGAATCAGAAGAAGAAGAAGGGCAGCAGCAACAGCAGTAGCAGAAGAAGAACAAGAAGAAGAAGAAGTAGAGGAAGAAGAAGAAGGGCAGCAGCAGCAGAAGAGGAAGAAGATCAAGGAGAAAAAGGGCAGCAGAAGCAGCAGCAGAAAAAGAAGAATAAGAAGAGGAAGAAGAAGAAGGGCTGCAGCAGCAGCAGAAGAAGAAGAAGGGTAGCAGCAGAAGAAGAAGAGGAAGAAGAAGAAGAAGAAGAAGGGCAGCAGCAGAAGAAGAAGAAAATAAGAAGGAGAGGAAGATGGGCAGCAGCAACAGCAGAAGAAGAAGAAGAAGAAGAAGAAGAGGAAGAATGGCAGCAGCAGCAGCAGAAGCAGAAGAAGAAGTAGAAGAAGAAGAGGAAGAATGGCAGCAGCAGCAGCAGCAGAAGAAGAAGTAGAAGAAGAAGAGGAAGAGGAAGGGCAGCAGCAGCAGCAGCAGAAGAAGAAGTAGAAGAAGAAGAGGAAGAATGGCAGCAGCAGCAGCAGAAGCAGAAGATTAGAAGAAGAAGAAGAAGAAGAAGAAGGAGAAGTGCAGCAACAGCAGCAGCAGCAGCAGTAGAAGTAGAAGAAAAAGTAGGAGAAGAAGAATAAGGTCTGCATCAGTAGCAGCAGAATAAGAAGAAAAAGAAGAAGAGGAAGATGGGCAGCAGCAGAAGAAGAAGAAAAATAAGAAGGAGAAGAGGAAGAAGAAGAGGAAGGGCAGCAGCAGCAGCAGCAGAAGAAGAAAAGAAGATGATGAAGGAGAAGAAGAAGAAGAAGAAGAGGAAGGGCAGCAGCAGAAGAAGAAGAAAAATAAGAAGGAGAAGAAGAAGAAGAAGAAGAAGAGGAAGAATAGCAGCAGCAGCAGAAGCAGAAGATTAGAAGAAGAAGAAGAAGAAGAAGGAGAAGGTCAGCAGCAACAGCAGCAGCAGCAGTAGAAGAAGAAGAAGAAGAGGAAGGGCAGCAGCAGCAGCAGAAGAAGAAGAAAAGAAGATGATGAAGGAGAAGAAGAAGAAGAAGAAGAAGTGCAGCTGCAGCAATAGAAGCAGGAGAAGTAGTAGAAGAAGAAGATGAAGATGAAGATGAAGATGATGAAGGAGAAGAAGGGCATCAGCAGCAGCAGCAGAAGAAGAAGTAGAAGAAGAAGAGGAAGAATGGCAGCAGCAGCAGCATAAGCAGAAGATTAGAAGAAGGAGAAGAAGAAGAAGAAGAAAAAGAAGGGCTGCAGCAGAATAAGAAGAAAAAGAAGAAGAGGCAGATGGGCAGCAGCAACAGCAGAAGAAGAAGAAGAAGAAGAGGAAGGGCAGCAGCAGCAACAGCAGCAGAAGAAGTGGAAGTAGCAGAAGAAAGAGAAGATGAAGTCGAAGAAGAAGAAGAAGAAGAATGGCAGCAGCAGCAGCAGAAGCAGAAGATTAGAAGAAAACGAAGAAGAAGTGCATCAGCAGCAGCAGAAGCAGAAGAAGTAGAAGAAGAAGAAGAATCAGAAGAAGAAGAAGGGCAGCAGCAACAGCAGTAGCAGAAGAAGAACAAGAAGAAGAAGAAGTAGAGGAAGAAGAAGAAGGGCAGCAGCAGCAGAAGAGGAAGAAGATCAAGGAGAAAAAGGGCAGCAGAAGCAGCAGCAGAAAAAGAAGAATAAGAAGAGGAAGAAGAAGAAGGGCTGCAGCAGCAGAAGAAGAAGAAGAAGGGTAACAGCAGAAGAAGAAGAAAAATAAGAAGGAGAGGAAGATGGGCAGCAGCAACAGCAGAAGAAGAAGAAGAAGAGGAGGAAGGGCAGCAGCAGCAGCAGCAGAAGAAGAAGAGAAGAAGAGGAAGAATGGCAGCAGCAGCAGCAGAAGCAGAAGATTAGAAGAAGAAGAAGAAGAAGAAGGAGAAGTGCAGCAACAGCAGCAGCAGCAGTAGAAGTAGAAGAAAAAGTAGGAGAAGAAGAATAAGGTCTGCATCAGTAGCAGCAGAATAAGAAGAAAAAGAAGAAGAGGAAGATGGGCAGCAGCAGAAGAAGAAGAAAAATAAGAAGGAGAAGAGGAAGAAGAAGAGAAAGGGCAGCAGCAGCAGCAGCAGAAGAAGAAAAGAAGATGATGAAGGAGAAGAAGAAGAAGAAGAAGAAGAAGAAGTGCAGCTGCAGCAACAGAAGCAGGAGAAGTAGTAGAAGAAGAAGAAGAAGAAAGGCAGCAGCAGCAGGAGAGAAAAAAGAAGAGGAAAAGAAGATGAAGAAGAAGGGCTGCAGCAGAAGAAAAAGAAGATGAAGATGAAGAAGAAGATGATGAAGGAGAAGAAGGGCATCAGCAGCAGAAGAAGAAGAAAAATGGCAGCAGCAGTAGCAGAAGCAGAAGAAGTAGAAGAAGAAGATGATGAAGGAGAAGAAGGGGAGAAGCAGAAGAAGAAGAAGAAGAAGATGAAGGAGAAGAAGGGGAGCAGCAGCAGAAGAATTAGAAGAAGATGAATAAGAAGGGCAGCAGCAGAAGAGGAAGAAGAAGAAGTGCATCAGCAGCAGCAGAAGCATAAGAAGAACAAGAAGAAGAAGAAGTAGAGGAAGAAGAAGAAGGGCAGCAGCAGCAGAAGAAGAAGAAGATGAAGAAGAAGAAGAAGAAGATCAAGGAGAAGAAGGGCAGCAGCAGCAGCAGCAGAATAAGAAGAAAAAGAAGAAGAAGAGGAAGATGGGCAGCAGCAACAGCAGCAGAAGAAGAAGAAGAAGAAGAAGTAGAAGGGCTGCAGCAGCAGCAGCAGAAGAAGAAAAAGAAGAGGGAGGAGAAGAGAGACAGCAGCAACAGCAGCAGCAGCAGTAGAAATAGAAGAAAAAGTAGGAGAAGAAGAATAAGGTCTGCATCAGCAGCAGCAGAATAAGAAGAAAAAGAAGAAGAAGAAGATGGGCAGCAGCAACAGAAGAAGAAGAAGAAGAGGAAGGGCAGCAGCAGAAGAAGAAGAAAAATAAGAAGGAAAAGAAGAAGAAGAAGAGGAAGAATAGTAGCAGCAGCAGCAGAAGCAGAAGATTAGAAGAAGAAGAAGAAGAAGGTCAGCAGCAACAGCAGCAGCAGCAGTAGAAGAAGAAGAAGAAGAGGAAGGGCAGCAGCAGCAGCAGAAGAAGAAAAGAAGATGATGAAGGAGAAGAAGAAGAAGAAGTGCAGCTGCAGCAATAGAAGCAGGAGAAGTAGTAGAAGAAGAAGAGGAAGAATGGCAGCAGCAGCAGCATAAGCAGAAGATTAGAAGAAGGAGAAGAAGAAGAAGAAGAAGAAAAAGAAGGGCTGCAGCAAAATAAGAAGAAAAAGAAGAAAAAGCAGATGGGCAGCAGCAACAGCAGAAGAAGAAGAAGAAGAAGAAGAGGAAGGGCAGCAGCAGCAACAGCAGCAGAAGAAGTGGAAGTAGCAGAAGAAAGAGAAGATGAAGTCGAAGAAGAAGAAGAAGAAGAATGGCAGCAGCAGCAGCAGAAGCAGAAGATTAGAAGAAGAAGAAGTGCATCAGCAGCAGCAGAAGCAGAAGAAGTAGAAGAAGAAGAAGAATCAGAAGAAGAAGTGCATCAGCAGCAGCAGTAGCAGAAGAAGAACAAGAAGAAGAAGAAGTAGAGGAAGAAGAAGAAGGGCTGCAGCAGCAGAAGAAGAAGAAGAAGGGTAGCAGAAGAAGAAGAAGAAGAAGAAGAAGAAGGGCAGCAGCAGAAGAAGAAGAAAAATAAGAAGGAGAGGAAGATGGGCAGCAGCAACAGCAGAAGAAGAAGAAGAGGAAGGGCAGCAGCAGCAGCAGCAGAAGAAGAAGTAGAAGAAGAAGAGGAAGAATGGCAGCAGCAGCAGCAGAAGCAGAAGATTAGAAGAAGAAGAAGAAGAAGAAGGAGAAGTGCAGCAACAGCAGCAGCAGCAGTAGAAGTAGAAGAAAAAGTAGGAGAAGAAGAATAAGGTCTGCATCAGTAGCAGCAGAATAAGAAGAAAAAGAAGAAGAGGAAGATGGGCAGCAGCAGAAGAAGAAGAAAAATAAGAAGGAGAAGAGGAAGAAGAAGAGGAAGGGCAGCAGCAGCAGCAGAAGAAGAAAAGAAGATGATGAAGGAGAAGAAGAAGAAGAAGTGCAGCTGCAGCAATAGAAGCAGGAGAAGTAGTAGAAGAAGAAGAGGAAGAATGGCAGCAGCAGCAGCATAAGCAGAAGATTAGAAGAAGGAGAAGAAGAAGAAGAAGAAGAAAAAGAAGGGCTGCAGCAAAATAAGAAGAAAAAGAAGAAAAAGCAGATGGGCAGCAGCAACAGCAGAAGAAGAAGAAGAAGAAGAAGAGGAAGGGCAGCAGCAGCAACAGCAGCAGAAGAAGTGGAAGTAGCAGAAGAAAGAGAAGATGAAGTCGAAGAAGAAGAAGAAGAAGAATGGCAGCAGCAGCAGCAGAAGCAGAAGATTAGAAGAAGAAGAAGTGCATCAGCAGCAGCAGAAGCAGAAGAAGTAGAAGAAGAAGAAGAATCAGAAGAAGAAGTGCATCAGCAGCAGCAGTAGCAGAAGAAGAACAAGAAGAAGAAGAAGTAGAGGAAGAAGAAGAAGGGCTGCAGCAGCAGAAGAAGAAGAAGAAGGGTAGCAGAAGAAGAAGAAGAAGAAGAAGAAGAAGGGCAGCAGCAGAAGAAGAAGAAAAATAAGAAGGAGAGGAAGATGGGCAGCAGCAACAGCAGAAGAAGAAGAAGAGGAAGGGCAGCAGCAGCAGCAGCAGAAGAAGAAGTAGAAGAAGAAGAGGAAGAATGGCAGCAGCAGCAGCAGAAGCAGAAGATTAGAAGAAGAAGAAGAAGAAGAAGGAGAAGTGCAGCAACAGCAGCAGCAGCAGTAGAAGTAGAAGAAAAAGTAGGAGAAGAAGAATAAGGTCTGCATCAGTAGCAGCAGAATAAGAAGAAAAAGAAGAAGAGGAAGATGGGCAGCAGCAGAAGAAGAAGAAAAATAAGAAGGAGAAGAGGAAGAAGAAGAGGAAGGGCAGCAGCAGCAGCAGAAGAAGAAAAGAAGATGATGAAGGAGAAGAAGAAGAAGAAGAAGAAGTGCAGCTGCAGCAACAGAAGCAGGAGAAGTAGTAGAAGAAGAAGAAGAAGAAAGGCAGCAGCAGCAGGAGAGAAAAAAGAAGAGGAAAAGAAGATGAAGAAGAAGGGCTGCAGCAGAAGAAAAAGAAGAAGATGAAGATGAAGAAGAAGATGATGAAGGAGAAGAAGGGCATCAGCAGCAGAAGAAGAAGAAAAATGGCAGCAGCAGTAGCAGAAGCAGAAGAAGTAGAAGAAGAAGATGATGAAGGAGAAGAAGGGGAGAAGCAGAAGAAGAAGAAGAAGAAGAAGATGAAGGAGAAGAAGGGGAGCAGCAGCAGAAGAATTAGAAGAAGAAGATGAATAAGAAGGGCAGCAGCAGAAGAGGAAGAAGAAGAAGTGCATCAGCAGCAGCAGAAGCATAAGAAGAACAAGAAGAAGAAGAAGTAGAGGAAGAAGAAGAAGGGCAGCAGCAGCAGAAGAAGAAGAAGATGATGAAGAAGAAGAAGATCAAGGAGAAGAAGGGCAGCAGAAGCAGCAGCAGAAAAAGAAGAATAAGAAGAGGAAGAAGAAGAAGGGCTGCAGCAGCAGCAGCAGAAGAAGAAGGGTAACAGCAGAAGAAGAAGAGGAAGAAGAAGAAGAAGAGGAAGGGCAGCAGCAGCAGCAGAATAAGAAGAAAAATAATAAGAAGAGGAAGATGGGCAGCAGCAACAGCAGCAGCAGAAGAAGAAGAAGAAGAAGAAGAAGAAGTAGAAGGGCTGCAGCAGCAGCAGCAGAAGAAGAAAAAGAAGAGGGAGGAGAAGAGAGACAGCAGCAACAGCAGCAGCAGCAGTAGAAATAGAAGAAAAAGTAGGAGAAGAAGAATAAGGTCTGCATCAGCAGCAGCAGAATAAGAAGAAAAAGAAGAGGAAGATGGGCAGCAGCAACAGCAGAAGAAGAAGAAGAAGAAGGGCAGCAGCAGAAGAAGAAGAAAAATAAGAAGGAGAAGAAGAAGAAGAAGAAGAGGAAGAATGGCAGCAGCAGCAGCAGAAGCAGAAGATTAGAAGAAGAAGAAGAAGAAGGTCAGCAGCAACAGCAGCAGTAGCAGTAGAAGAAGAAGAAGAAGAAAAGGAAGGGCAGCAGCAGCAGCAGCAGAAGAAGAAAAGAAGATGATGAAGGAGAAGAAGAAGAAGAAGAAGAAGTGCAGCTGCAGCAATAGAAGCAGGAGAAGTAGTAGAAGAAGAAGATGATGAAGATGAAGATGATGAAGGAGAAGAAGGGCATCAGCAGCAGCAGCAGAAGAAGAAGTAGAAGAAGAAGAGGAAGAATGGCAGCAGCAGCAGCAGAAGCAGAAGATTAGAAGAAGAAGAAGAAGAAGAAGGAGAAGTGCAGCAACAGCAGCAGCAGCAGTAGAAGTAGAAGAAAAAGTAGGAGAAGAAGAATAAGGTCTGCATCAGTAGCAGCAGAATAAGAAGAAAAAGAAGAAGAGGAAGATGGGCAGCAGCAGAAGAAGAAGAAAAATAAGAAGGAGAAGAGGAAGAAGAAGAAGAAGTGCATCAGCAGCAGCAGAAGAAGTAGAAGAAGAAGAAGAAGAAGCGCATCAGCAGCAGCAGAAGAAGAAGAAAAAGAAGAAGAAGAAGGGCAGCAGCAGAAGAAGAAGAAAAAGAAGAAGGAGAAGAAGAAGAAGAGGAAGGGCAGCAGCAGCTCCAGCAGAAGAAGAAAAGAAGATGATGAAGGAGAAGAAGAAGAAGAAGAAGAAGAATAAGTGCAGCTGCAGCAACAGAAGCAGGAGAAGTAGTAGAAGAAGAAGAAGAAGAAGAAAGGCAGCAGCAGCAGGAGAGAAAAAAGAAGAGGAAAAGAAGATGAAGAAGAAGGGCTGCAGCAGAAGAAAAAGAAGAAGATGAAGATGAAGAAGAAGATGATGAAGGAGAAGAAGGGCATCAGCAGCAGAAGAAGAAGAAAAATGGCAGCAGCAGCAGCAGAAGATGAAGAAGAAGAGCAGCAGCAGTAGCAGAAGCAGAAGAAGTAGAAGAAGAAGATGATGAAGGAGAAGAAGGGGAGAAGCAGAAGAAGAAGAAGAAGATGAAGGAGAAGAAGGGGAGCAGCAGCAGAAGAATTAGAAGAAGAAGATGAATAAGAAGGGCAGCAGCAGAAGAGGAAGAAGAAGAAGTGCATCAGCAGCAGCAGAAGCATAAGAAGAACAAGAAGAAGAAGAAGTAGAGGAAGAAGAAGAAGGGCAGCAGCAGCAGAAGAAGAAGAAGATGATGAAGAAGAAGAAGAAGATCAAGGAGAAGAAGGGCAGCAGAAGCAGCAGCAGAAAAAGAAGAATAAGAAGAGGAAGAAGAAGAAGGGCTGCAGCAGCAGCAGAAGAAGAAGAAGGGTAACAGCAGAAGAAGAAGAGGAAGAAGAAGAAGAAGAGGAAGGGCAGCAGCAGCAGCAGAATAAGAAGAAAAATAATAAGAAGAGGAAGATGGGCAGCAGCAACAGCAGCAGAAGAAGAAGAAGAAGAAGAAGAAGAAGTAGAAGGGCTGCAGCAGCAGCAGCAGAAGAAGAAAAAGAAGAGGGAGGAGAAGAGAGACAGCAGCAACAGCAGCAGCAGCAGTAGAAATAGAAGAAAAAGTAGGAGAAGAAGAATAAGGTCTGCATCAGCAGCAGCAGAATAAGAAGAAAAAGAAGAAGAGGAAGATGGGCAGCAGCAACAGCAGAAGAAGAAGAAGAAGAAGAAGAAGAAGGGCAGCAGCAGAAGAAGAAGAAAAATAAGAAGGAGAAGAAGAAGAAGAAGAAGAGGAAGAATGGCAGCAGCAGCAGCAGAAGCAGAAGATTAGAAGAAGAAGAAGAAGAAGGTCAGCAGCAACAGCAGCAGCAGCAGTAGAAGAAGAAGAAGAAGAAGAGGAAGGGCAGCAGCAGCAGCAGAAGAAGAAGAAAAGAAGATGATGAAGGAGAAGAAGAAGAAGAAGAAGAAGTGCAGCTGCAGCAATAGAAGCAGGAGAAGTAGTAGAAGAAGAAGATGAAGATGAAGATGAAGATGATGAAGGAGAAGAAGGGCATCAGCAGCAGCAGCAGAAGAAGAAGTAGAAGAAGAAGAGGAAGAATGGCAGCAGCAGCAGCAGAAGCAGAAGATTAGAAGAAGAAGAAGAAGAAGAAGGAGAAGTGCAGCAACAGCAGCAGCAGCAGTAGAAGTAGAAGAAAAAGTAGGAGAAGAAGAATAAGGTCTGCATCAGTAGCAGCAGAATAAGAAGAAAAAGAAGAAGAGGAAGATGGGCAGCAGCAGAAGAAGAAGAAAAATAAGAAGGAGAAGAGGAAGAAGAAGAAGAAGTGCATCAGCAGCAGCAGAAGAAGTAGAAGTAGAAGAAGAAGAAGAGAATCAGCAGCAGCAGAAGAAGAAGAAAAAGAAGAAGAAGAAGGGCAGCAGCAGAAGAAGAAGAAAAAGCAGGAGGAGAAGAAGAAGAAGAAGAGGAAGGGCAGCAGCAGCTCCAGCAGAAGAAGAAAAGAAGATGATGAAGGAGAAGAAGAAGAAGAAGAAGAAGTGCAGCAGCAGCAACAGGAGCAGGAGAAGTAGTAGAACAAGAAGAAGAAGAAGAAAGGCAGCAGCAGCAGGAGAGAAAAAAGAAGAGGAAAAGAAGATGAAGAAGAAGGGCTGCAGCAGAAGAAAAAGAAGAAGATGAAGATGAAGAAGAAGATGATGAAGGAGAAGAAGGGCATCAGCAGCAGCAGAAGAAGAAAAATGGCAGCAGCAGCAGCAGAAGATGAAGAAGAGCAGCAGCAGTAGCAGAAGTAGAAGAAGAAGATGATGAAGGAGAAGAAGGGGAGAAGCAGAAGAAGAAGAAGATGAAGGAGAAGAAGGGGAGCAGCAGCAGAAGAATTAGAAGAAGAAGATGAATAAGAAGGGCAGCAGCAGAAGAGGAAGAAGAAGAAGTGCATCAGCAGAAGCATAAGAAGTAGAAGAAGTAGAAGAATCAGAAGAAGAAGAAGGGCAGCAGCAACAGCAGTAGCAGAAGAAGAACAAGAAGAAGAAGAAGTAGAGGAAGAAGAAGAAGGGCAGCAGCAGCAGAAGAAGAAGAAGATGAAGAAGAAGAAGAAGAAGAAGATCAAGGAGAAGAAGGGCAGCAGAAGCAGCAGCAGAAAAAGAAGAATAAGAAGAAGAAGAGGAAGATGGGCAGCAGCAACAGCAGCAGAAGAAGAAGAAGAAGAGGAAGAAGTAGAAGGGCTGCAGCAGCAGCAGCAGAATAAGAAGAAAAAGAAGAAGAAGAGGAAGATGGGCAGCAGCAACAGCAGCAGAAGAAGAAGAAGAAGAGGAAGAAGTAGAAGGGCTGCAGCAGCAGCAGCAGAAGAAGAACAAGAAGAAGAAGAAGTAGAGGAAGAAGAAGAAGAGGAAGGGCAGCAGCAGCAGCAGCAGAAGAAGAAGAAGGGCTGCAGCAGCAGCAGCAGAATAAGAAGAAAAAGAAGAAGAAGAGGAAGATGGGCAGCAGCAACAGCAGCAGAAGAAGAAGAAGAAGAAGAAGAAGTAGAAGGGCTGCAGCAGCAGCAACAGAAGAAGAAAAAGAAGAGGGAGGAGAAGAGGGACAGCAGCAACAGCAGCAGCAGCAGTAGAAATAGAAGAAAAAGTAGGAGAAGAAGAATAAGGTCTGCATCAGCAGCAGCAGAATAAGAAGAAAAAGAAGAAGAGGAAGATGGGCAGCAGCAACAGCAGAAGAAGATGAAGAAGAAGAAGGGCAGCAGCAGAAGAAGAAGAAAAATAAGAAGGAGAAGAAGAAGAAGAAGAAGAGGAAGAATGGCAGCAGCAGCAGCAGAAGCAGAAGATTAGAAGAAGAAGAAGAAGAAGGTCAGCAGCAACAGCAGCAGCAGCAGTAGAAGAAGAAGAAGAAGAGGAAGGGCAGCAGCAGCAGCAGAAGAAGAAGAAAAGAAGATGATGAAGGAGAAGAAGAAGAAGAAGAAGTGCAGCTGCAGCAATAGAAGCAGGAGAAGTAGTAGAAGAAGAAGATGAAGATGAAGATGAAGATGATGAAGGAGAAGAAGGGCATCAGCAGCAGCAGCAGAAGATGAAGAAGAAGAAGAAGAAGAAGAGCAGAAGCAGTAGCAGAAGCAGAAGAAGAAGAAGATGATGAAGGAGCAGAAGGGGAGCAGCAGAAGAAGAAGAAGAAGATGATGAAGGAGAAGAAGGGTAGCAGCAGCTGAAGAATTAGAAGAAGAAGATGAATAAGAAGGGCAGCAGCAGCAGAAGAGGAAGAAGAAGAAGAACAGCAGCAGCAGATAAAGTAGAGAAGAAGAAGAAAAAGAAGAAGAAAGGCAGCAGCAGCAGCAAAAGAAGAAAAATAAAAGGAAAAGAAGAAGGAGAAAAATAGGAAGGGCAGCAGCAGCAGCAGAGGAAGAAGAAGAAGAAGATGAAGAAGAAGAAGATGAAGGGTAGCAGCAGAAGAAGAGGAAGAAGAAAAAGTGCATCAGCAGCAGCAGAAGCAGAAGAAGTAGTAGAAGAAGAAGAAGAAGAAGAAGGGCAGCAGCAGTAGTAGAAGAAGAAGAAGAAGAAGAAGGGCTGCAGCAGCAGCAAAAGAAGAAAAATAAAAGGAAAAGAAGAAGAAGAAGAAGAATAGGAAGGGCAGCAGCAGCAGCAGCAGAGGAAGAAGAAGATGAAGAAGAAGAAGATGAAGGGTAGCAGCAGAAGAAGAAGAGGAAGAAGAAGAAGAAGGCCAGCAGCAGCAGCAGAAGAAGAAGAAGAAGAAGAAGAAGATTAAGGAGAAGAAGGGCAGCAGAAGCAGAAGAAGAAGAAAAGGAAGAAGAAGAAGAAGAAGAAGAGCAGCAGAAGCAGCAGCCGCAGAAGAAGAAGAAGAAGAAGTAGAAGAAGAAGAAGAAGAAGAAGAAGGGCTGCAGCAGCAGCAGAATAAGAAGAAAAAGAAGAAGGAGAAGAAGAAGAAGAAGAGGAAGGGCAGCAGCAGCAGCAGAAGAAGATGAAGAAGAAGAAGAAGAAGGACAGCAGCAGAAGAAGATGAAGAAGAAGAAGAGGAAGGGCAGCAGCAGCAGCAGAAGAATAAGAAGAAGATGAAGAAGAAGAAGAAGGTGATGATGAAGTAGAAGAAGGGCATCTGCAGCAGCAGCAGAAGAAGAAGTAGTAGAAGAAGAAGAAAAAGAAGAGGAAGGGCAGCAGGAGCAGAGGAAGGTAAAGAAGAAGGAGATAAAGAAGAGCAGTGGCAGCAGTAGAAGAAGAAGCAGAAGAAGAAGAAGAAGAAGGACTGCAGCTGCATCAGCAGAAGAAGAAGAAGAGAAGAAGAAGGGCAGTAGCCGCAGCAGAAGAAGAAGAAAAAGATGAAGGAGAAGAAGAAGAAGAGGAGGAAGGGCAGCAGCAGCAGCAGAAGAAGAAGAAAAGAAGATGATGAAGGAGAAGAAAAAGAAGAAGAAGAAGAAGTGCAGCTGCAGCAACAGAAGCAGGAGAAGTAGTAGTAGTAGAAGAAGAAGAAGGGCTGCAGCAGCAGCAGCAGAAGAAGAAAAAGAAGAGGGAGGAGAAGAGGGACAGCAGCAACAGCAGCAGCAGCAGTAGAAATAGAAGAAAAAGTAGGAGAAGAAGAATAAGGTCTGCATCAGCAGCAGCAGAATAAGAAGAAAAAGAAGAAGAGGAAGATGGGCAGCAGCAACAGCAGCAGCAGAAGAAGAAGAAGAAGAAGAAGGGCAGCAGCAGAAGAAGAAGAAAAATAAGAAGGAGAAGAAGAAGAAGAAGAGGAAGAATGGCAGCAGCAGCAGCAGAAGCAGAAGATTAGAAGAAGAAGAAGAAGAGCAGCAGCAGCAGCAGAAGAAGAAGAAAAAGAAGAAGAAGGTCAGCAGCAACAGCAACAGAAGAAGAAGAAGAAGAAGAAGAGGAAGGGCAGCAGCAGCAGCAGAAGAAGAAAAGAAGATGATGAAGGAGAAGAAGAAGAAGAAGTGCAGCTGCAGCAATAGAAGCAGGAGAAGTAGTAGAAGAAGAAGAAGATGAAGATGAAGATGAAGATGAAGATGAAGATGAAGATGAAGAAGAAGAAGAAGAGCAGAAGCAGTAGCAGAAGCAGAAGAAGTAGAAGAAGAAGATGATGAAGGAGCAGAAGGGGAGCAGCAGAAGAAGAAGAAGATGATGAAGGAGAAGAAGGGTAGCAGCAGCTGAAGAATTAGAAGAAGATGAATAAGAAGGGCAGCAGCAGCAGAAGAGGAAGAAGAAGAAGAACAGCAGCAGCAGAAGAAGTAGAGAAGAAGAAGAAAAAGAAGAAGAAAGGCAGCAGCAGCAGCAAAAGAAGAAAAATAAAAGGAAAAGAAGAAGAAGAAGAAGAATAGGAAGGGCAGCAGCAGCAGCAGCAGAGGAAGAAGAAGATGAAGAAGAAGAAGATCAAGGAGAAGAAGGGCAGCAGAAGCAGAAGAAGAAGAAGAAGAAGAAGAGGGAGATGGGCAGCAGCAACAGCAGCAGCAGAAGAAGTAGAAGAAGAAGAAGAGGAAGAATGGCAGCAGCAGCAGAAGATGAAGAAGAAGAAGAAGAAGAGCAGCAGTAGCAGAAGCAGAAGAAGAAGAAGATGATGAAGGAGCAGAAGGGGAGCAGCAGAAGAAGAAGAAGAAGATGATGAAGGAAAAGAAGGGGAGAAGCAGAAGAAGAAGAAGATGAAGGAGAAGAAGGGGAGCAGCAGCAGAAGAATTAGAAGAAGATGAATAAGAAGGGCAGCAGCAGAAGAGGAAGAAGAAGAAGTGCATCAGCAGCAGCAGAAGCATAAGAAGTAGAAGAAGTAGAAGAATCAGAAGAAGAAGAAGGGCAGCAGCAACAGCAGTAGCAGAAGAAGAACAAGAAGAAGAAGAAGTAGAGGAAGAAGAAGAAGAGGAAGGGCAGCAGCAGCAGCAGAAGAAGAAGAAGAAGGGCTGCAGCAGCAGCAGCAGAATAAGAAGAAAAAGAAGAAGAAGAGGAAGATGGGCAGCAGCAACAGCAGCAGAAGAAGAAGAAGAAGAAGAAGAAGAAGAAGTAGAAGGGCTGCAGCAGCAGCAACAGAAGAAGAAAAAGAAGAGGGAGGAGAAGAGGGACAGCAGCAACAGCAGCAGCAGCAGTAGAAATAGAAGAAAAAGTAGGAGAAGAAGAATAAGGTCTGCATCAGCAGCAGCAGAATAAGAAGAAAAAGAAGAAGAAGAAGGGCAGCAGCAGAAGAAGAAGAAAAATAAGAGAAGAGAGAAGAAGAAGAGGAAGAATGGCAGCAGCAGCAGCAGAAGATGAAGAAGAAGAAGAAGAAGAAGAGCAGCAGCAGTAGCAGAAGCAGAAGAAGAAGACGATGAAGGAGCAGAAGGGGAGCAGCAGCAGACGAAGAAGAAGATGATGAAGGAGAAGAAGGGGAGAAGCAGAAGAAGAAGAAGATGAAGGAGAAGAAGGGGAGCAGCAGCAGAAGAATTAGAAGAAGAAGATGAATAAGAAGGGCAGCAGCAGAAGAGGAAGAAGAAGAAGTGCATCAGCAGCAGCAGAAGCATAAGAAGTAGAAGAAGTAGAAGAATCAGAAGAAGAAGAAGGGCAGCACCAACAGCAGTAGCAAAAGAAGAACAAGAAGAAGAAGAAGTAGAGGAAGAAGAAGAAGGGCAGCAGCAGCAGAAGAAGAAGATGAAGAAGAAGAAGAAGAAGATCAAGGAGAAGAAGGGCAGCAGAAGCAGCAGAAGAAGAAGAAGAAGGGTAACAGCAGAAGAAGAAGAGGAAGAAGAAGAAGAGGAAGGGCAGCAGCAGCAGCAGAAGAAGAAGAAGTAGAAGAAGAAGAAGAAGAAGAAGAAGGGCTGCAGCAGCAGCAGCAGAATAAGAAGACAAAGAAGAAGAAGAGGAAGATGGGCAGCAGCAACAGCAGCAGCAGAAGAAGAAGAAGAAGAAGAAGAAGAAGAAGAAGTAGAAGAGCTGCAGCAGCAGCAACAGAAGAAGAAAAAGAAGAGGGAGGAGAAGAGGGACAGCAGCAACAGCAGCAGCAGCAGTAGAAATAGAAGAAAAAGTAGGAGAAGAAGAATAAGGTCTGCATCAGCAGCAGCAGAATAAGAAGAAAAAGAAGAAGAGGAAGATGGGCAGCAGCAACGGCAGAAGAAGAAGAAGAAGAAGAAGAAGAAGAAGGGCAGCAGCAGAAGAAGAAGAAAAATAAGAAGGAGAAGAAGAAGAAGAAGAGGAAGAATGGCAGCAGCAGCAGAAGCAGAAGATTAGAAGAAGAAGAAGAAGAAGAAGAACAGCAGCAGCAGAAGAAGAAGAAAAAGAAGAAGAAGGTCAGCAGCAACAGCAGCAGAAGAAGAAAAGAAGATGATGTAGGAGAAGAAGAAGAAGAAGAAGAAGTGCAGCTGCAGCAATAGAAGCAGGAGAAGTAGTAGAAGAAGAAGAAGAAGATGAAGATGAAGATGATGAAGGAGAAGAAGGGCATCAGCAGCAGCAGCAGAAGATGAAGAAGAAGAAGATGATGAAGGAGCAGAAGGGGAGCAGCAGAAGAAGAAGAAGAAGAAGATGATGAAGGAGAAGAAGGGTAGCAGCAGCTGAAGAATTAGAAGAAGATGAATAAGAAGGGCAGCAGCAGCAGAAGAGGAAGAAGAAGAAGAAGATGAAGAAGAAGAAGATGAAGGGTTGCAGCAGAAGAAGAGGAAGAAGAAGAAGTGCATCAGCAGCAGCAGAAGCAGAAGAAGTAGAAGAAGAAGAAGAATCAGAAGACGAAGAAGGGCAGCAGCAACAGCAGTAGCAGAAGAAGAACAAGAAGAAGAAGAAGTAGAGGAAGAAGAAGAAGGGCAGCAGCAGCAGAAGAGGAAGAAGATGAAGAAGAAGAAGAAGAAGATCAAGGAGAAGAAGGGCAGCAGAAGCAGCAGCAGAAAAAGAAGAATAAGAAGAGGAAGAAGAAGAAGGGCTGCAGCAGCAGAAGAAGAAGAAGAAGAAGGGTAGCAGCAGAAGAAGGAGAGGAAGAAGAAGAAGAAGAGCAGCAGCAGCAGCAGAAGAAGAAGAAAAAGAAGAAGAAGGTCAGCAGCAACAGCAGCAGCAGCAGTAGTAGTAGAAGAAGAAGAAGAAGAAGAGGAAGAAGTGCAGCTGCAGCAACAGAGGCAGGAGAAGTAGTAGAAGAAGAAGAAGAAGAAGGGCAGCAGCAGCAGAAGCAAAAGAAATAGAAAAAGAAGAAGGAGAAGAAGGAGAAGAAGAAGAAGAAGAAGAAGAAGAAGAAGAGCAGCAGCAGCAGAAAAAGAAGAAAAAGTACGAGAAGAAGAATAAGGGCAGCAGCAGCAGCAGAAGAAGAAGAAGAAATAGAAGAAGAAGGAGAAGAAGAAGAAGAAGAAGAAGAAGGGCAGCAGCAGCAGAAGAAAAAAAAAGAAGAGCAAAAGAAGATGAAGAAGAAGAAGATGATGAAGGAGAAGAAGGGCAGCAGCAGCAGCAGCAGCAGCAGCAGAAGATGAAGAAGAAGATGAAGAAGAAGAAGGAGGAAGGGCAGTAGCAGAAGCAGAAGAAGTAGAAGTAGCAAAAGAAGGAGAAGATGAAGTAGAAGAAGAAGAAGGGCAGCAGCAGCAGCAGAAGCAGAAGATTAGAAGAAGAAGAAGAAGATGAAGATCAAGGGCAGCAGCAACAGCAGCAGCAGCAGAAGAAGAAGATGATGAAGAAGAAGAGGAAGAGCAGCAGCAGCAGCAGCAGAAGAAGATGATGAAGAAGAGGAAGGGCAGCAGCAGCAGAAGAAGAAGAAAAAGAAGAGGGAGGAGAAGAGGGGCAGCAGCAACAGCAGCAGAAGAAGAAGAAAAAGTAGGAGAAGAAGAATAAGGTCTGCAGCAGCAGCAGCAGAATAATAATAAGAAGGGCAACAGCAGCAGCAGAAGCAGAAGATGAAGAAGAAGAAGAAGAAGAAGATGAAGGAGAAGAAGGGCAGCAGCAGCAGAAGAAGCAGAATGGCAGCAGCAGAAGATGTAGAAGAAAAAGAAGAAGAAGAGGAAGTATAGGAAGAAGGGCAGAAGCGCCAGCAGAAGAATAAGAAGATGAAGGGCACGCAGAAACAGCAGTAGAAGAAGAAGAAGAAGAAGGAGAAGAAGAAAAAGAAGAGGAAGGGCAGCAGGAGCAGAAGAAGATAAAGAAGAAGGAGATAAAGGAGAGCAGTGGCAGCAGTAGAAGAAGAAGCAGAAGAAGAAGAAGAAGAAGGACTACAGCTGCATCAGCAGAAGAAGAAGAAGAAGAGAAGAAGAAGAGCTGTAGCCGCAGCAGAAGAAGAAGAAAAAGATGAAGGAGAAGAAGAAGAAGGTCAGCAGCAACAGCAGCAGCAGCAGTAGAAGAAGGAGCAGAAGAAGAAGAAGAAGAAGAAGGGCAGAAGCAGCAGCAGAAGAAGAACAAGCAGAAGAAGTTGAAGAAGAAGAAGAAGAAGAAGATGAAGGAGAAGAAGGGCAGCAGCAGCATCAGAGGAAGAAGAAGATGAAGAAGGAGAAGAAGGGCAGCAGCAGCAGAAGAAGAAGAAGCTGAAGAAGAAGAAGAAGAAGAAGAAGAAGAAGATGAAGGAGAAGAAGGGCAGCAGCAGCATCAGAGGAAGAAGAAGGGCAGCAGCAGCAGAACCAGAAGAAGTAGAAGAAGGAGAAGAAGAAGGAGTAAAAGAAGGGCAGCAGCAGCAGAATAAGAAGAAAAGAAGAAGAAGAAGAAGGGCAGCAGCAGCAGGATAAGAAGAGGAGGAAGAAGAAGAAGAAGAAAAGATGTGCAGCAGTAGCAGAAGAAGAAGAAGAAGGAGAAGAAGAAGAAGAACAGCAGCAGCAGAAGAAGATGCAGAAGAAGAAGGGCAGCAGCAGCAGAATAAGAAGAAAAAGAAGAAGAGGAAGAAGGGCAGCAGCAACAGCAGCAGCAGAAGAAGAAGAAGAAGGAGTGCAGATCATAACAAAGTGATAAGCTGCGAGTTTGGTGAGTGAGGGAGTGAATCTTAAAGGTTAATCTCTTTTTTTAAATAAAATCTAGTCTTCTGTGCTTGCAATTAGCATTGAAATTTACTGTTTCAAGTTTTAAGTTTCTTCCAGGCTTGGGCAGGGCTAAGCAAGCTCTGTGCTGGAGAGCAGGTGAGAGTAATTAATTAATTAACTGGTCTAATCTGGAGCTGTAACTGCCAGAGAGCTCACTTATTTAAATCTCAGCAGTATAAATAAGGGCGGTGTAGAGTGCAGTTTGTCATGCAGTGCAGATTGGAATAGAGTGTTTGGCTGTGAGTTTGTGCCTTTCTTTTTCTATTTTTGTCAGCTTCCAGGAGAGCAGGAGCTTAAAAAGCTGCAGAAGAGTGAACAGAGAACCAACGGTCGTTCGGCTCTGTGACACCCCCCAACTGCAGCTGGAGAAAAATAAAAGTGTGGTTTAAACAGAGTGCTGCGAGTTGGGAATTGGTTCTTACTTTACACCAAGGAAAGTGTCTGAGAGCGGGAGCAGTCAAACAACAACAGTGAAACCGCTAAAGTCCTGTCATAACCTGGGAAGGAGCTGAATCGTGAGTAGGACCTGGTGAGTAATACTACAGTCCAGTAGTAAAAGTAAAGTCTCTAGTTTAGAGTAAGTAGTGTTTAAAGGCAAGTAAGGTCCCTAGTGTATTTAATATTAAGGGTAGGGCAGCATGGAATGCTCCTCCTGTGCTATGTGGGAAGTCAGGGACACTTTTGGTGTCCAGGGCAAACACATGTGCAGGAAGTGTCTCCAGCTGCAGCTACTTGAAATCTGCATTTCGGAGCTGGAGCTGCAGCTGGAGTCTCTGTGGATAGCACGTTTAACAAGGTGGTCACACCGCAGGTAAAGAGTGCACAGGCAGACAGGAAATGGGTGACCGCCAGACAGAGTAAAAGAACTAGGAAGCTAGTGCAGGAGTCCCCTGGGTCCATCTCCCCCTCTAACAGATTTTCTGTTTTGGATACTGCTGGGGGAGATGGTTTCTCAAGGGAATGCAGCAAGAGTCAAATCTGTGGCACTACGAGTGGCTCAGCTGCACAGGAGGGGAGGAAAAAGAGTGGGAGAGCAATAGTGATAGGGGATTCTATTGTAAGGGGAACAGATAGATGTTTCTGTGGCCACAGCCGTGACTCCAGGATGGTATGTTGCCTCCCTGGTGCCAGGGTCAAGGATGTCACTGAACAGCAGTATAGTCCTGGATGGATATTATCTGAGTGATGTGAATGATATTCTTGAATGAATATTGATAATGAGTCAGGTCAGTGATATTCCTGGCTGTTTCTTGACAATATGAGAGGTCAGTATATACCTAGATGAATATTGACAATATGAGTGAGGTCACTGATATTCCTGGCTAAGTATTGACAATGAGAGAAGTCAGTAATATTCCTGGATGAATCTTGTCAATATGAGTGATGTGAATGATATTGACTATGTGTGAGGTCACTGATATTCCTGGCTGATTATTGACAATGAGAGAGGTTAGTGATATTCCTGGATGAATATTGACTGAGTGAGGTCAGTGATACTTCTGGAGAAATATTGACAATGAGGGGTCAGTGATATTCCTGGATGAATATTGACAATGAGTGATGTGAATGATATTCTTTGATGAATATTGATAATTAGTCAGGCCAGTGATATTCCTGGGTGAATATTGACTATGTTTGAGGTCACTGATATTGCTGGCTGATTATTGACAATGAGTGGTCAGTATATGCCTGGATTAATATTGACAATCAGTAAAGTCTGTGAAATTCCTGGATGAATATTGACAATGAGTGAGGTCACTGATATTGCTGGCTGATTATTGACAATGTGAGAGGTCAGTGATATTCCTCGATTGTTTATTGACTATGACTGAAGTTTGTGCTATTCATGGATGAATATTTACAATTTCTGTGAGGCCAGTGACATTCCTGATTTTAATATTGCCATTGAGTAAGGTCAGTGATATTCCTGGATGAAATTTGACAATGAGAGGGTCACTGATATTTCTGGCTGATTATTGACAATGTGAGAGGTCCGTGATATTCCTGCAAGTTTATTGACAATATGACTGAGGTTTGTGATATTCGTGGATGAATATTTACAATTTCTGAGGCTAGTGATATTCCTGATTTAATATTGACTGAGTGAGGTCAGTGATATTCCTCGATGATTATTGACTGAGGTTTGTGATATTCGTGGATGAATATTGACAATGAGTGAGGTCAGTGATATTTCTGAATGTATACTCTATAATTGAGGTCAGTGACAATCCTGATTTTAAAATTGACAATGAGTGAGGTCTGTGATATTCCAGGATGAAATTTGACCATATGAGTGAGATCAATGATGTACCTGGATGAATATTGCCAAAATGATGTCTGTGATATTCCTGGATGAATATTGACAATATGACTGAATTCAGTGATATTCCTGGATGAATGCTGACTATGATTCAGGTCCGAGATATTCCTTGATGAAATTTGACTAAATGAGTTAGATCAATGAAGTACCTGGATGAATATAGACAATGAGTGAGGTCAGTGATATACCTGGGTCAATATTGACAATGAGTGAGGTGATTTATATTCCTGTTTGCGTATTGACAATATAAGTGAGGTCAGTGTTATTCCTTGATGAATAATGACAATATGATAGAGGTCAGTGATATTCCTGGCTCAATATTGACAATAAGTAAAGTCAGTTATATTCATGGAAGGATATTAACAATGAGTGAGGTCATTGATATTCATGCTGGAGGAGCCGAGGGAGCTGGAAGTAAAGAAGTTGCAGAAGATGAGGCCATGTGAAATGCGCCGAATCTCGAGTGAGCCAATTGCTTCAAATGATGAATGACCTGCTTTGCCTCACACCTTTCCCAGGAGCTGCATTTTACAAATGGAAACCGGTACATCAGCAGCTTGTGGCAGTGTTTCCCCTCAGAGTTACTGGTGAGAAGTGGGGCTTCCTTTAGTGCTATTGTGCTGCTTGGCCTAGCCAGTTCAAGCACCTGTCCAGTAAAAGGCGAATCTGGGTTTAACTCCAGCGGCGCCTTTGGTTGTTTAATGATATTTCTCCTTTTCTGTGTTTAATCTCTGACCTCCCATCCCACCCTTCTTTTCAGTTCCTGACTGCGGATACAGGTCTGGTTAAATGTGAATAAAATACAATGTGTGACAGGATCATGTTCTGATTGAGCTGTTACAGTCGGGCTGTGCTGAACATTGCCGCCTTTTTCAGACCGCAGTTCTCTTGTTGTTCCCACAATAACTAACAGAGCAGTGTTTCCGGAGGGAAGCGATTATCAGGTTTACCGAACACGTGGAAGGTTCTCGATCTGAAAACTGGCGCAAACACTGTGAAAACTTTCTCTTTTGTAACTTAGTAAACTTTGGAAAATAAAGATTTGGTTAGATTTGCATAAAATGCAATCTCTCTCCGCCCCGGTACATTTTCTTTATTTGTACAAGTCTGTGCACAATTAATCGCTACACATTTTTTCCTAATCAGTATCTCGCTCATCAAACGCTGAGTGAGTGAGGCGGCGACAAGCAGCAACATTCAGGCCGCCTGTCCCATAGGGTCAGGGGTGAGGGTCGGGGTTCATTTCAGTTAGTGGCTAGGTTTAGGGTTAGGGTATTTGGGGTTAGGGATTTAGGGTTGCATTTCGGGTTAGGGTTGCATTTAGGGGTTCGGGTATTTAGGGGATTCAGGGTGAGGGGATTTAGGGTAAGAGATGTTGGGGTTAGGGGTTCAGGTCAAGGTTCAGGGTTTGGGTTAGGGTCGGGGGTTTAGGGTTGGGGTTAGAGGTCAGGGTTTAGGGTTAGTTGGGTTAGGGTTAGTGGGTTAGGGGTTAGGGGTTAGGGCTAGCGATAGTGGGTTAGGGCTAGGGTTAGTGGGTTTAGGGTGAGGGTTAGTGGTAGGGTTAGGGATAGGGATAGGGTTAGGGGTTTGGGTTAGGGTCCCCGACTACATTTAGGGTTAGGGAGGGTTAGGGATAGGGCTAGGGTTGGGTTAGGGTTAGGGCTAGGGCTAGGGTTAGGGTTAGGGTTTAGGGTTAGGGTCCCCGACTACATCTAGGGTTAGGGTCCCCGACTGCATTTAGGGTTAGGGTTAGTTGGGTTAGGGCTAGGGCTAGCGTTAGTGGGCTAGGGCTAGGGTTAGTGTGTTAGGGTTAGTGGGTTTAGGTTAGGGTTAGAGTTAGGGTTAGGGTTTAGGGTTAGGGTCCCCGACTACATTTAGGGTTAGGGGTTAGGGTTAGGGTCCCCGACTACATTTAGGGTTAGGGCTAGGGTTAGGTTAGGGGGGTTAGGGTTAGGGGTTAGGGTTAGGGTCCCCGACTACATTTAGGGTTAGGGTCCCCCACAACATTTAGGGTTAGGGTTAGGGGTTAGGGTTAGGGTCCCCGACTACATTTAGGGTTCGGGTCCCTGACTACATTTAGGGCTAGGGTTAGGGTCCCCGACTGCATTTAGGGTTAGGCTTAGTTGGGTTAGGGTTTGGGTTAGGGTTAGGTAGGGTTAGGGTTTAGGGTTAGGGTTTAGGGTTAGGTTTAGGGTTGGGGTTTAGGGTTAGGTTTAGGGTTGGGGTTTAGGGTTGGGGTTAGGGTTTTGGGTTAGGGTCCCTGACTACATTTAGGGTTAGGGTCCCCGACTACATTTAGGGCTAGGGTTAGGGTAGGGTTAGGGTTAGGGTCCCCGACTGCATTTCGGGTTCGGGTTAGGGTTAGTTGGGTTAGGGTTGGGGTTGGGGTTGGGGTTTTGGGTTAGGGTCCCCGACTACATTTAGGGTTAGGGTCCCCGACTACATTTAGGGCTAGGGTTAGGGTAGGGTTAGGGTTAGGGTCCCCGACTGCAGTTCGGGTTCGGGTTAGGGTTATTGGGGTTGGGGTTGGGGTTAGGGGGTTGGGGTTTTGGGGTAGGGGTCAGGGTTTAGGGTTACTTGGGTTAGGGTTAGGGTTAGTGGGGTTAGGGTTAGTGGGGTTAGGGTTAGTGGGGTTGGGGTTAGGGGGTTGGGGTTGGGGTTAGGGTTAGTGGGTTAGGGGTTAGGGGTTAGGGTTAGGGCTAGCGATAGTGGGTTAGGGCTTGGGTTAGGGTTAGTGGGTTTAGGGTTAGGGTTAGGGTTAGGGTTAGGGTCCCCGACTACATTTAGGGCTAGGGTTAGGGTCGGGTTAGGGTCCCCGACTGCATTTGGGGTTCGGGGTTGGGGTTGGGGTTAGGGTTTAGGGTTAGGTTTAGGGTTAGGGTCGGGGGTTTAGGGTTAGGGTTAGGGTTAGGTTTAGGGTTAGGGTCGGGGGTTTAGGGTTGGGATTAGGGGTCAGGGTCAGGGTTTAGGGTTACTTGGGTTAGGGTTAGGGTGAGGGTTAGGGTTAGTTAGTGGGTTAGGGGTTAGGGTTAGGGCTAGCTATAGTGGGTTAGGGCTAGGGTTAGTGGGTTAGGGTTAGTGGGTTTAGGGTGAGGGTTAGTGGTAGGGTTAGGGATAGGGATAGGGTTAGGGGTTTGGGTTAGGGTCCCCGACTACATTTAGGGTTAGGGCTAGGGTTAGGGTTAGGGTCCCCGACTACATTTAGGGTTAGGGTCCCCGACTACATTTAGGGCTAGGGTTAGGGTCCCCGACTGCATTTCGGGTTCGGGTTAGGGTTAGTGGGGTTGGGGTTGGGGTTAGGGGGTTGGGGTTTTGGGGTAGGGGTCAGGGTTTAGGGTTACTTGGGTTAGGGTTAGGGTTAGTGGGGTTAGGGTTAGTGGGGTTAGGGTTAGTGGGGTTAGGGTTAGTGGGGTTAGGGTTAGTGGGGTTGGGGTTAGGGGGTTGGGGTTGGGGTTGGGGTTAGGGTTAGTGGGTTAGGGGTTAGGGGTTAGGGTTAGGGCTAGCGATAGTGGGTTAGGGCTTGGGTTAGTGGGTTAGGGTTAGTGGGTTTAGGGTGAGGGTTAGTGGTAGGGTTAGGGTTAGGGATAGGGATAGGGTTAGGGGTTTGGGTTAGGGTCCCCGACTACATTTAGGGCTAGGGTTAGGGTCGGGTTAGGGTTAGGGTCCCCGACTGCATTTGGGGTTCGGGGTTGGGGTTGGGGTTAGGGTTTAGGGTTAGGTTTAGGGTTAGGGTCGGGGGTTTAGGGTTGGGGTTAGGGGTCAGGGTCAGGGTTTAGGGTTACTTGGGTTAGGGTTAGGGTGAGGGTTAGGGTTAGTTAGTGGGTTAGGGGTTAGGGTTAGGGCTAGCGATAGTGGGTTAGGGTTAGGGTTAGTGGGTTTAGGGTGAGGGTTAGTGGTAGGGTTAGGGATAGGGTTAGGGGTTTGGGTTAGGGTCCCCGACTACATTTAGGGTTAGGGCTAGGGTTAGGGTTTAGGGTTAGGGTCCCCGACTACATTTAGGGCTAGGGCTAGGGTTAGGGTTGGGTTAGGGTCCCCGACTGCATTTAGGGTTGTTTGGGTTAGGGTTAGGGCTAGCGTTAGTGGGTTAGGGTTAGGGTTAGTGGGTTTAGGTTAGGGTTAGGGTTAGGGATAGGGTTAGGGGTTAGGGTTAGGGTCCCCGACTACATTTAGGGTTAGGGGTTAGGCTTAGGGTCCCCGACTACAGTTAGGGTTAGGTTAGGGGGGTTAGAGTTAGGGGTTAGGGCTAGGGTTAGGGTTAGGGTTAGGGTCCCCGACTACATTTAGGGCTAGGGTTAGGGTTTAGGGTTAGGGTTAGGGTTTAGGGTTTAGGGTTAGGGTTAGGGTCCCCGACTACAGCTAGGGTTAGGGTTAGGGTCCCCGACTACATTTAGGGCTAGGGTTAGGGTCCCCGACTGCATTTAGGGTTAGGGTTAGTTGGGTTAGGGTTTGGGTTAGGGTTAGGGTTGGGTAGGGTTAGGGTTTAGGGTTTTGGGTTAGGCTCCCCGACTACATTTAGGGTTAGGGTCCCCGACTACATTTAGGGCTAGGGCTAGGGTTAGGGTAGGGTTAGGGTTAGGGTCCCCGACTGCATTTGGGGTTCGAGTTCGGGTTAGGGTTAGTTGGTTTAGGGTTAGGTTTAGGGTTGGGGTTGGGTTTAGGGTTAGGGTTTAGGGTTAGGTTTAGGGTTAGGGTTAGCCAAGAAAAACAGCGAGGCTAGGGCTCGGGTTAGGGCTCGGGTCAGTGTTAGGGTTAGGGCTCGGGGTTAGGGTCGGGTTAGGACTAGGGCTAGGGTTGGGGCTAGGGTTTGGGTTGGTTAGGGTTAGTGGGGTGAGGGTTAGGGGTTAGGGTCGGGTTAGGGCTAGGGTTAGGGTTAGGGTTAGGGTCCCCGACTGCATTTAGGGTTAGGGTTAGGGTTAGGGCTAGCGTTAGTGGGCTAGGGCTAGGGTTAGGGTTAGTGGGTTTAGGTGAGGGTTAGGGCTAGAGTGAGGGTTAGGGATAGGGTTAGGCTTTAGGGTTAGGGTTAGGGTCCCCGACTACATTTAGGGTTAGGGTAGGTAGGGGTTAGGGTTAGGGTTAGGGTTCCCGACTACATTTAGGGTTCCCGACTACATTTAGGGTTTGGGCTAGGGGTTAGGGTTAGGGTTTAGGGTTAGGGTCCCCGACTACATTTAGGGCTAGGGTTAGGGTTAGGGTCCCCGACTGCATTTAGGGTTAGGGTTAGTTGGGTTAGGGTTAGGGTTAGGGTTGGGTAGGATTAGGGTTTAGGGTTGGGTTTAGGGGTTAGGGCTAGGGTTAGGGTTTAGGGTTAGGGTCCCCGACTACATTTAGGGTTAGGGTTAGGGCTAGGGTTAGGGTTAGGGTTAGGGTCCCCGACTGCATTTGGGGTTCGGGTTAGGGCTAGGGTTAGGGTTTAGGGGTTGGGGTTGGGGTTGGGGTTTGGGTTTAGGTTTAGGGTTAGCCAAGAAAAACAGCGGGGTTAGGGCTAGTGTTAGGGTTAGGGGTCAGGGTTAGGGGTTAGGGTTGGGGCTAGGGTTAGGGTTGGTTAGGGTTAGTGGGGTGAGGGGTTAGGGGTCAGGGTCAGGGTTAGGGTGTTAGGGTCGGGTTAGGGCTGGGGCTAGGGCTAGGGTTAGGGCTGGGGTGAGGGTTAGGGGTTCGGGCTATGGCTAGGGGTTTGGGGCTGGGGTTAGGGTTAGGGTAGGGTTAGGGTTAGGGAATGGCGGAGCAGGCTCGAGGGGCCGAATGGCCTACTCCTGCTCCTATCTTCTTTGTTTAATATCCGCGCCCGGGCGCTAGTTGCTTTGCGCCCCATTAGCGCCCTCAAGGCGATAACGGGAGGTGCAACCAACTGAATTTTCCCCACATAGAGTCATAACGGCACAGCAAGAGGCCATTCGGCCCATCGGGTCCGTGCCGGCTCTCCGTAGAGCAATCCAGTCAGTCCCATTTCCCCATTCTATCCCCGTAGCCCTGCAAGGCCTATATTCCCTAGAGTTTAGAAGAATGAGAGGTGATCTAATTGAAACATACAAAATTCGTACAGGGCTTGGCAGGGTAGATGCAGGGAGGATGTTTCCCCCTGGCTGGCGAGTCTAGAACCAGGGGTCACAGTCTCAGAATACGGGGTCGCCCATTTAGGACTGAGCTGAGGAGAAATTTCTTCACTCAGAGGGTGGTGAATCTTTGGAATTCTCTACCCCAGAGGACTGTGGAGGCTCAGTCGTTGAGTATATTCAAGACAGAGATCGCTAGATTTTTGAATATTAAGGGAATCAAGGGATATGGGGATAGTGCAGGAAAGCGGAGATGAGGTAGAAGATCAGCCATGATCTTATTGAATGGCAGAGCAGGCTCGAGGGCTGTATGGCCGACTCCTACTCCTGATTCTTGTGTTCTTATGGTCTTTTATTTTGGCTACACACGCTTCTGCCAGCCAGACCCAAAGGCAGCCATAAAGTGTTTCATTAGTCTTTAGCTCTCCGTCCCTTAGCAAAATACTGCAATAACTTGGAATCCTCGTCTCCTTCAACTACCTAGAAAAACAGTTAATATTTGGAACAACAAAGGCCTTGGAGACCGGGCAGGGATTTAACAGAATGATCCCAGAAGGACTTCAGTTATGTGGAGAGACTAGAGAAGCTGCGATTGTTCTCCTTGGAGCACAGAAGGGGAAGGGGAGATTTAATAGAAATGTTCAAAATTATCAGGGGATTTGAGAGAGTAGATGA
The DNA here is from genome assembly GCA_030390025.1 of Squalus acanthias. Taxonomy (NCBI): domain Eukaryota; kingdom Metazoa; phylum Chordata; class Chondrichthyes; order Squaliformes; family Squalidae; genus Squalus; species Squalus acanthias. The sequence goes on along the minus strand of JASTWF010000067.1, from coordinate 132,467 downwards.
GGAGAAACTGTTTTCATTGGTAGGAGGGGTCAGTAACCAGAGGACAGAGAATTAAGATAATTGGCAAAAGAATCAGGGGGGAATGAGGAGAGTTTTTATTACGCTGCGAGTTATTATGGTCTGGAATGCTCTGCCTATAGGGTGAGGTCCCTTTAACTGGACGGGTCAAACTGTGACATCACAGAGCAAGCCTCACCCTCACGCTGCGCATCACAGTGAGATGCGACATCACAACAGGTTTGTAAACTGGGTCAATGTGAGGCAGGAGTTTAAGTGAAGGAAAGGGAGCTACACTGACTCTGACTAACTGACTGATCTGTCTAGGAGTGAATGCGGTCGGCTAGAACATATGAACAACTGGGAACCAGTAGATGTGGTGTATTTGGATTTCCAGAAGGCATTCGATAAGGTGCCACATAAAAGGTTACTACACAAGATAAGAGCTCACAGGGTTGGGGGTAATATATTAGCATGGATAGAGGATTGGCTAACTAACAGAAAACAGAGAGTTGGGATAAATGGGTCATTTTCAGGTTGGCAAATCACAACTAGTGGATGCCGCAGGGATCAGTGCTGGGGCCTCAACTATTTACAATCTATATTAATGACTTGGATGAAGGGACCGAGTGTAATGTAGCCAAATTTGCTGATGATACAAAGATAGGTGTGAAAGCAAATTGTGTGGAGGACGCAAAGAATCTCCAAAGGGATATAGATAGGCTAAGTGAGTGGGCAAAAATCTGGCAGATGGAGTTTAATGTGGGAAAATGTGAGGTTATCCACTTTGGTAGGAAAAATAAAAAAGTAAATTATTATTTAAATGGGGAGAGATAACAAAATGCTGAGGTACAGATGATCTGGGGCTCCTTGTACATGAATCACAAAAGTTAACATGCAGGTACAGCAAGTAATTAGGAAGGCAAATGGAGTGTTGGCCTTTATTGCAAAGGGAATGGAGTATAAAAGTATGGAAGTCCTGTTACAACAGTACAGGGCGTTGGTGAGACCACACCTGGAGTACTGCGTACAGTTTTGGTCTGCTTATTTAAGGAGGAATATACTTGCATTGGAAGAAGATCAGAGAAGGTTCACGAGGTTGATTCCGGAGATGAAGGGGTTGTCTTATGAAGAAAGGTTGAGCAGGTTGGGCCTATACTCATTGGAGTTTAGAAGAATGAGAGGTGATCTTATTGAAACATATAAGATTCTGAAGGGGCTTGACAGGATAGATGCAGAGAGGATGTTTCCCCTCGTGGGGGAATCTAGAACCAGGGGGCATAATTTCAGAATAAGGGATTTTAAATTGGAGATGAGGAGGAATTTCTTCTCTGAGTCGTGAATCTTTGGGAATTCTCTTCCCCAGAGAGCTGTAGAGGCTGGGTCATTGAATATATTTAAGGTGGAGATAGACAGACTTTTGAAAGGTAAGGGAGTCGAGGGTTATGGGAAGCGGGCAGGGAAGTGGAGTTGAGGCCAAGATCAGATCAGCCATGATATTGAATGGTGGAGCAGGCTCGAGGGGCCAAATGACCTACTCCTGCTCCTACGTCTTATGTTCTTATGTTCTTATGTTCTTTGCTTTGTGAGGGGAACACGAACTTTGAAAAAATCATCAACCAGCAGATTGGACAGAAGTTCATGAACTTTGAAAACTTTGGAGCTGTGGCTGGAGTCACTGTGGAGCAGCCGTGAAGCTGAGATCTTCGTGGATAGCACGTTTAATGAGGTGGTCACACTGCAGGTAAAGAGTGCACAGGCAGACAGGGAATGGGTGACCGCCAGACAGAGTAAAAGAACTAGGAAGGTAGTGCAGGAGTCGCCTGGGTCCATCTCCCTCTCCGACAGATTTTACGTTTCGGATACTGTTGGGGGAGATGGTTTCTCAGGGGAATGCAGCAAGAGCCAAGTCCGTGGCACTGAGTGGCTCAGCTGCACAGGAGGGGAGGAAAAAGAGTGGGAAAGCAATAGTGATAGGGGATTCTATTGTAAGGGGAACAGATAGACGTTTCTGTGGCCGCAGACGTGACTCCAGGATGGTATGTTGCCTCCCTGGTGCCAGGGTCAAGGATGTCACTGAACGGCTGCAGGGCATTCTGAAGGGAGGGCGAACAGTCAGAGGTCGTGGTTCGCATTGGTACCAACGACATAGGTAGAAAGAGGGATGACGTCCTGCAACAAGAATTTAGGGAGCTAGGCAGCAGATTAAAAAGCAGGACCTCAAAAGGTTGTAATCTCTGGATTACTCCTGGTGCCACGTGCTAGTGAGTATAGGAATAGGAGGATAGAGCAGATGAATGCGTGGCTAAAGAGTTAGTGCAAGAGGGAGGGCTTTAGTTTCCTGGATCACTGGGTCTGCTTCTGGGGAAGGTGGGACTTGTACAAGTTGGACGGGTTGCACCTGAACCAGAATGGGACCAACACCCTTGTGGGGAGGTTTGCTAGTACTGTTGGGGGTGGGGGGGGTTTAAACTAACTTGGCAGGAGGAAGGGATACGGAGTGGAGCTATAGTAGGGGGTGATGTACAGCCAAATATAGAGGAAAAAACAAGTCAGCCTGGAAGGCAGAGCAAATATGTAATGGCACAAGGGAGTATGGCAAGGCTGGATGGCATTTATTTTAATGCAAGGAGTCTTGTGAGTAAGGCAGATGAATTGAAGGTGTTGATGAACACATGGGAGTATGATATTGTTGCTATCACAGAGACATGGTTGAGGGAGGGGCAGGACTAGCAGCTCAATATTCCGGGGTATAGAATCTTCAAGTGAGACCGAGGGGGGTGTAAAAGAGGAGGGGGTGTCGCAATATTAATCAAGGAGTCAATTACTGCTGTAAGGAGGGATGATATCTTAGCAGGTTCCTCTAATGAGGCCATATGGGTAGAACTTAAAAACAAAAAGGGGGCAAGCACTTTGCTGGGAGTGTACTATAGGCCCCAAACAGTCAGGGGGAGATAGAGGAACAGATATGTAGGCAAATCTCAGAGAAGTGTAGAAATAATAGGGTAATAATAGTAGGGGATTTCAACTTCCCCAATATTAACTGGGATAGTCAGAGTGTGAAAGGCTTTGAGGGTGCGGAATTCTTAGAGTGCATCCAGGAGAGCTTTTTGAGCCAGCATGTAGAAAGTCCTACAAGAGAGGGGGCGGTACTGGACCTAATTCTGGGGAATGTAGCCGGGCATGTGGTAGAAGTGTCAGTAGGAGAGCATTTTGGTGACGGTGACCATAATTTGGTGAGATTTAAGGTAGTTATGGAAAAGGACAAAGATGGACCGGAAATAAAGGTTCTAAATTGGGGGAAGGCCAATTTTAATATAAGGCAGGATCTGGCCAAAGTGGACTGGGATCAGCTACTTGTAGGAAAATCCACATCAGAGCAGTGGGAGTCTTTCAGAAAGGAAATAGAGAGAGTACAATGCCAACATGTTCCCGTAAAGGTCAAGGGTGGGACCAACAAACCCAGGGAACCCTGGATGTCAAGGGATATACGAGAATGGATTAGGAAAAAAAGGGAGGCTTTTGGCAGATACAAAGGACTAAACTGTGGAAGCCCTAGAGGAGTATAGAAAGTGCAGGGGGGTACTTAAAAAAGAAATTAGGAGAGCGAAGAGGTGGCATGAAAAAACACTGGCGGGCAAAATAAAGGAAAATCCCTAGGTGTTTTATAAGTATATTAAGGGCAAAAGGATAACCAGGGAAAGAGTAGGGCCCATTAGGGACCAAAGTGGCAATCTGTGTGTAGAGCCGGAAGATGTAGGTGAAGTCTTAAATGAATATTTTGCATCTGTGTTCACTATGGATAAGGATGATGTAGGCATAGAAATCAGGCAGGGGGACTGTGATATACTTGAACAAATTAGTATTAAGAGGGAGGAGGTACTAGCGGTTTTAGCGGGCTTAAAAGTGGATAAATCCCCAGGCCCAGACGAGATGTATCCCAGGCTGCTGTGAGGCAAGGGAGGAGATTGCAGGGGCTCTGACACAAATTTTCAGAACCTCTCTGTCTATAGGGGAGGTGCCAGAGGACTGGAGGACAGCTAACGTAGTACCATTATTCAAGAAGGGTAGTTGGGATAAACCAGGGAATTACAGGCCAGTGAGCCTAACATCAGTGGTAGGGAAATTATTGGAAAAAATTCTGAGGGACAGAATTAGTCTCCACTTGGAGAGGCAAGGATTAATCAAGGATAGTTAACATTGCTTTGTCAGGGAGAGATCGTGTCTAACCAATTTGATTGAATTTTTGGAGGGGATGACTAGGTGTGTTGAGCGTAGTGCAGTTGATGTAGTCTACATCGATTTCAGTAAGGCTTTTGACAAAGTCCCATATGGGAGACTGGTCAAGAAGGTAAGAGCCCATGGGATCCAGGGCAATTTGGCACATTGGATCCGAAATTGGCTTTGTGGCAGGAGGCAGAGGGTGATGGTCGAAGGCTGTTTTTGTGACTGGAAGCCTGGGTCCAGTGGTGTACCGCAGGGATCGGTGCTGGGTCCTTTGCTGTTTGTCGTGTACATTAATGATTTAGATATGAATGTAGGAGGTATGATCAGTAAGTTTGCAGATGACACGAAAATTGGTGGGGTGGTAAATAGCGAGGAGGGAAGCCTCAGGCTACAGGACGATATAGACAGGTTGGTCAGATGGGCAGAACAGTGGCAAATGGAATTTAACCCTGAAAAGTGTGAGGTGATGCATTTTGGGAGGACTAACAAGGCAAGGGAATACACAATGAATGTTCGGACCTTAGGAAGGACAGAGGATCAGAGGGACCTTGGTGTGCATGTACATAGATCCCTGAAGGCAGCAGGACAGGTAGATAAGGTGGTTAAGAAGGCATATGCCACCTTCATTAGCCGAGGCATAGAATATAAGAGCAGGGAGGTTATGATGGAGCTGTACAAAATGCTAGTTAGGCCACAGCTGGAATACTGTGTGCAGTTCTGGTTGCCACACTATAGGAAGGATGTGATTGCATTGAAGAGGTTGCAGAGGAGATTCACCAGGATGTTACCTGGGCTGGAGCGCTTCAGCTATGAAGAGAGACTGGACAGGCTGGGGTTGTTTTCCTTAGAGGAGAGAAGGCTGAGGGGGGACCTGATTGAGGTGTACAAAATTATGAGGGGCATAGATAGGATAGATAGAAAGGAACTTTCTCCCTTAGTAGAGTGGTCAACAACCAGGGGGCATAAGAACATAAGAACATAAGAAATAGGAGCAGGAGTAGGTCAATCGGCCCCTCGAGCCTGCTCCGCCATTCAATAAGATCATGGCTGATCTGATCCTAACCGCCAATCTACTATCTATCACAGAACCATCTCCTGCATCTAACAGAATTGCACACACGAAATAGGAGCAGAATCAGGCTACACAGTCCCTGGGCCCGCTCCACTACCCACAGGGCCATGACCGATCCGAACCTAGACTCATGTCCAAATTCCTGCCCGCTCCCCGTAACCCTTAATGCCCTTTACTTCTAGGAAACTGTCTATTTCTGTTTTAAATTTAATTAATGTTGTAGCTTCTACAGCTTTTTGTGGCAGCATATTCCATGGACCTACCACCCTCTGAGTGAAGTAGTTCCTCCTCATCTCAGTTTTGAAAGAGCAGCCCCTTATTCTAAGACTATGTCCCCTAGTTCTCGTCTCACCCGTCATCGGGAACATCCTCCCCGCATCCACCCGATCCAACCCCTTCACAATCTTATATGTTTCAATAAGATCGCCTCTCATTCTTCTGAACTCCAATGAGTAGAGTCCCAATCTACCCAACCTCTCCTCATATGACCACCCCCTCATCCCCGGGATTAACCGAGTGAACCTTTTTTGCACTGCTTCGAGAGCAAGGATGTCTTTCCTTAAGTAAGGACACCAAAACTGTATGCAGTATTCCAGGTGCGGTCTCACCAATACCTTGTACAACTGAAGCAATACCTCCCTATTTTTATATTCTATCCCCCTAGCAATGAAAGCCAACATTCCATTTGCCTTCTTAATCACTTGCTGCACCTGCATACTAACCTTTTGAGTTTCGTGCACCAGGACCCCCAGATCCCTTTGCACTTCAGTACTCTCCAGTTTCTTGCCATTAAGATAATAAATTGCTCTAGGATTTTTCCTGCCAAAGTGCATCACCTCACACTTTCCAGTGTTGTATTCCATCTGCCAAATCTCTGCCCACTTACTTAGCCTGTCTATGTCCCCTTGCAGGTTTTTTATGTCCTCCTCACTCACTACTTTCCCTCCCATCTTTGTATCATCTGCATAGTTTAAAGATAAGGGGCAGGAGGTTTAGAGGGGATTTGAGGAAAAACTTTTTCACCCAGAGGGTGTTTGGAATCTGGAACTCACTGCCTGAAAAGGTGGTAGAGGCAGGAAACCTCAACATTCAACAAGCATTTAAATGAGCACTTGAAACGCTATAGCATACAAGGCTACGGACCAAGTGCTGGAAAATGGGATTAGAATAGACAGGGCTTGATGGCCGGCATGGACACGATGGGCCGAAGGGCCTCTTTCTGTGCTGTATGACTCTATGAAAGGTTTGTCTTAACCTGTTGATCGTGTATTATTAATGAGACGCAGCGAGCAATATGAGCAGTTTAACAGATGCAATAATATTGGTTCACAGTCGGGTGGAATAGTTCATTGTTATTGGTAGATCTTCCATGGCGTTGCTCACAGGTAGTCTGGGGCCGGGAGCCTGGTTACTGATGGTTACTGAGCCCCACTCTCAGCTCCTCACTGTTGACCCTCACTGACCGTCTCCTCCCAGCCCTTGAGTTTGGTGCTGACTCCCTGATCTGTAAATGTAGACAACTACTTATCATTGGTAGACCTCCCATGCCATTGCTCATAGGTAGTCAATGAGAGTCAGCATGGATTTGTGAAGGGCCGGTCATGTCTGACTGATCTATAACCTTTTGGAGGAGGTCAGTTACATGGACAAGGGAATGTCTCTGGATCTTGTATGTGTGGACTTCCAGAGGGTTAAATTATGTGGACAAGTTGCAGAGACCGGGCGTGTATTCCCTCGAGTATAGAATATTAAACGGTGATATAATTGAGGTGTTTAAGATGATCAAAGAGTTGGTAGGGTAGATCGATAAAAATTATTTCCTCTGGTGGGGAAATCCAGAACAAAGGGGCATGAGCTTAAAATGAGAGTTAGCTGGGTCAGGGGTGATGTCAGGAAAAAAGGCTAGTGGAATTGTGGAACTCTCTCCCCCCGTATCTATCGATGCTGGGGTCAATTGAAAACTTCAAAAATGAGATTGGTAGCTTTTTGTTAGGCAGGAGTTTTAAGGGATGTGGAACCAAGACGGGTAAATGGAGTTAACATCCAGGTCAGCCATGCTTGAATTGAATGGCAGAACAGACTCGAGGGGCTGAAGGGCCTCCTTCTGTTCCTAAGTTAATCAAGGGATATCGATCAAAGACAAGTAAATGGATTTGAGGTGCAGAGCAGCCATGGTCTAATTGAATGCTGGAGCAGGCTTGAGGGGCCGAATGACCAACTCCTGATACTTTAAATGTATAAAATTACTTAACGTAATTGGTAGAAGGCAAACAATCCCATCACTGCCCATCGCCCACGCACCCTGTGCTCTGGGTCATAATCACATGGAAACCCATTATTGCTTTCTAGTGAAACAAGTCAGTGTAACCGAAGCAAAGCCCAAAGGTTTATACCAAATATGGTTTCAAGGTGAGGCCCCTTTTACCAAATATGGTTTCAAGGCCCTTTTAACTGGACGGGTCAAACCATGACATCACAGAGCAAGCCTCACCCTCACTGCGCATCACAATAGCTTTATAAACTTGATAAATTTGAGGCAAGAGGCGATACAACCAGTTTAAGTGAAGGAAAGGCAGCTGCATTGACCGTGACTAACTGGCTGATCTGTCTAGGACTGAATGCGGTCGGCTCGAACATCTGTAGAATTCGCAATATATCGCGATTTTATAAATAAGGAGAAAACACATAGTTTCGTTCAAACAGCTTTTATTTCAGCAGAATGCTGTCAGGTTTTCAAAGTGGACACAAGCAGCTTGTAAAATGGCCGCCACGCCTCGTGGCAGAACATTCTAGACCTTTCGATAGGCAGACAAGATGGCGTTCCAATAAACATTTGTGCAAGATCGATCAAGACTCAGCACATTTAAGATAATACACGAGACATCATGGGTTTGCAGTATACACATAAATACTGAAATCGGTCTCCCAGGTGCGAATAAGGGCTATTGTACCAAGTAATCAAGAACCCATCCAAAGACATTAATATGCAAAATCCCAACGACTCTACGATGAGAGAGCCGTTAGCGGGTAGTTACAGAAAACATTTGGGAGCCCCAAAACCCCTCCAGGGAAAACACCGACCGATTAAACAATGGGAAAAGTATTAACAGGTACTCAGACAGTTACGAGTATCCCCGAAACCCATTAAACGGAGATCACCCTATACAAGAACTTTGAGCGCCAAACCCTAACAAAAGAAAAGACATTAAGGTTGGGCGGGAAAAGGAAGATTTTGCACTATAACTGCAAGCTCCAACCGTCCATCTTTCTCTTATTCTCTTATCCTGCTGGCGTTTATCCTCGTGGCTGCTCCTGTGCTCTTATCCTTTCGACTCCGTGCCGTTTGCCTCGTGTCTCTTTTCAAAAGACTGTTGAACTTTACGATCCGCCCGGATCTGCCTCGTGGCGTGCCGCGAAGATCTGTGTGGAACTGGGCTGTGAAGCCTTGAAACTGGCGCACCATCCCGAGAAGTCGGTAAACGGTGTTGGAACCGAAGGCCCGAGATGAGATGAGATGAGATGAGAAGAGAAGAAGACCATACGTATCGCCACGGTCAGTAAGCTCCGACCGCGCCTGTAGGTCGAATAGACACTTTCCTTGCCCAGGAAGACCATCTTTGAATTTTACAGAACAGCCAGGAAGACTATTCTTCGAATTTTATCGCATCAGTGCGAGGGCACAGGAAGACTCTTTTTTTGAGTAGAGTCGGAACTCCGAGGACAACACAGATCTTCATGACAGCAGACGTTCCAGCCTGCTAGCCGGAGCAGAAACGAGTAAACAAGTGGGGTACAGAGACCCCTGATCGACACGTGGGTGATCAGGTGCTGCGGTGGAAAAACATCCGATCAGAGCTTTCAGAATTCTCCGAGTTATCACGAGTGGTGAGCATGAGTCTCGATCCTACAAGTCTAGTTTAGAGCAGACATTGATAGGGGAGGGCTTAAGTTTTAAGGATAATTGTAATGTGTGCCCCCATTTACGATGTGTCGTTCGTTCCTCGTTTCCCTGAAATTAGTTACATAACTGCGTGTAAGATTGTACTGTCATTAATCTGTGCTTATGACATGTATTTCGTAATCTTAAATAATATGCAATAAAGATTTTCCATTTCGTACTATTCGACCGGGTCTACCTGAGTTTTCTCTCCATTACTGCTCTCGCATCTAAGTCCAGTGTCAGAACCGTAAGGGCGAGTGGGTCGAACCACTCACAGGTGTCTAGTGCTCCCAGACTGGCTGGAGACCAGAACAGGCAACAAGGCCTAAACCCGCACTAGCATCCAGGCTGCACAGAGCCACACGAATCTCACAGGTTCAGAGAAACCCTTACACATCTGAACAGCTTTGCTTTGTGAAGAGAGCACGAACAATGAAAACATCATCAACCAGCGGCGTGGACAGAAGTTCGTGAACTTTGAAAGGTTTGTCTTAACCTGTTTATCTTGTATTATTAATGAGCAATATGAACAGTTTATTAGATACAGTAATATTCATGCACAGTCGGGTGGAATAGTTCAGTTTGTTATTGGTAGTTCTTCCATAGCGTTGCTCACAGGTAGTCTGGAGCCTGGTTACTGATGGTTACTGAGCCCCACTCTCAGCTCCTCACTGACCGGCTCCTCCCAGTCCTGGAGTTTAATGCTCACTCCCTGGTCTGTAAATGTAGACATCTATGTACTGACTGTGACTAACTGTGTTTGGAGCTGTAGTTCCAGCTTGTAACATTCCCCGTGAAAGTCAGAGTGAGTAACAGCAAAATCCGTGCAGATATAAAGGCTCAAATCCTGGAAACTGAAACCAGGTCAGTACAGGCTGGTTGTTCTGATCAGCTTGTCCTGGACCCGGGGATAGTCTGTAGGACAGCTCAGCCCGACCATTTAAAAAGTCGAGAGCGTCCCTCTTGAAACCGTTGATTGGTGTTGAATGAACGGGACTAAATAAGAGGAGAGACTGACAGGGAGAGAGAACAACTGAATAATCAGTTTCTCAAAGTGTTCACCAGTACTGAGAGCTCAGGGTTAAGACTCGAAGAATGTACTCCTGGGCAGTAATGCCACTGGAGCTGCCTTGACCGAGCTTGGTACCTGCCCACACAGCTCGACGCTGGCCCAGGTGTTGACTTTTTAAAGGGAATTTGATAAATACTTTTACTATACGAGGGGAGCGATAAAATGCCCGTCGTTGTCCTTGTTGCAATCCAGTGATTTTTGTAATTTCTTCTTCTGCCACAGGTACACGGTTGGTGTCAGGACGAGTGAGAGGAAATGGGACGGTTTCATCAAACTACCAACAGACTAAAGTTGTGAGTAACAAAACCACAAAGACAACTGGATCTCGCATCCTGACCAAAATCACATCAATGCCAGCAGAGATACCACAAAGGAGGGAACAGCGACGCTGAAATCCCCCTCACGCCCATCCCTCTGTGTCCCATCCATTTCTTTAGTGTCAACTGTACATCTTTTAATTTTTTTATTTGACGGCCAATAACAGATCCATTTAAATGTGCAGCCAATGATTGGAGATGGTGTTAAACCAACTCTTTCCCTTCTGGCATGTTTCTTTCCCATTTTAAAACATTTCCCACGCCCCTCTCCCTCCTCCCTAGTTCTCCCTTGGGCTGGACCTTCACATCCAGCCCTCAGGTCCCCGCATCGGCATCAAGCACCAACCCTGCTCCAACTCCAGGCTCAGTTCGGCATTGCTCGGGGTTAACTGCACTGGCACTGGATAGGGCCCAGTCCATACAGTCATCTCCGACCGGTGGTCCAAGTGTTGGGACTGAACAGACAAGTCTCAAGGGTGGACGCTCCGGTTGTTGCCTCGATGGTGTGGAGTGGGACGAGCTGGTTAAAGCCAATCCATCCCAGTCAACAACATCGGGTGAAACCCCGGTACCACTTGTACCGAGGCCGCCCAGGATAGAGGAAGAGTCCTCCTCTGGCACCAGCTGGTTCGGAGGTGTCCGTGCCTACTGGTGCCAGAATCAGGCTGGTTCCCCCAAGCGCCGCTAGCTACTGTTGGTGTGTCCTTCACCAGAGGCATCCGTCCCCTCTGGTGACACCAACGCAGCCCCGGGACATTGGTCTCCAGTTGGCGCCGGCTCATTTGGGGGCACCACCCTCAGTGGAGTCGACCCTACACAGGGTCACCTATGCTGCGGGTGATGTCCACTTTGGTGAGGGAAGCTGCAGATCTCTATTTATAGATCTGTGGCTCCCACCCACCACTGTGGACCCACCTTCAGCCGCTCCCTACGACACTCGAGAGGCACTCCCAGGGAGGGTGCGTGCGCTCCAGAAACCAAACTGGGAGCCTGAGTCGACCGCGGCTTCCGTGCGTTGAGGCTTTTCCATGTATTCAAAACCAGGGTGACTTCGAGTCTGTAACTGTGAGTTCCGGAAGTCCCTTCACTTGTGGGGGTTGAGTATTTACCTGGGGTCTTGCAAAGGCCTCAAGCATTGACCTTTGTTGGATTCCCCTCCCAATTTCCAGGGCGGTTTGGGCGGACTTGATAGGTGTGCTCCAGTTATGGCCAAGGTAGACAGCCCCGCCACTCTGCCTCACAACTTAAGGTTCGCTGGTACAGCTGGCGAACTTCAGTCGTGAAAGCCTCAGAAGGAAGGGAACGGCCCAGGAAACTAGGCCCAGGAAATTAGTCCTGTTCCACCCACACAGAATCCAAATGGTGGGACCTGTGGGTCTGGCGGACCTTCCTGCAGGGTTTGGCGCATATCCCAAATTCCCTGCCACCAAATCCACTGGGGGGCTGGCTTCACTGACCAGCTGGTGAGTTGAGGGAGCAATCCCTGCCAGAGAGGACCACCTTCAGAGAGCATCTGCTGCAGCAGCAGGCTGTGTGGGTGCTCTCAATGTAGGAGCAGGATCTATCGCCCAGTGGATCTTGCATCGACACTTAGATTGGCCTCTCACCTTGGGGATCCTTCAGGTACTGCAGATGCCTATTGGTGCCGAGGGCTTCTTTGGCGAGCAAGTGGAGGAGCTGCTGTAGCAGAACCTTCAGGCATTCCCGAATTGTCACACAAGGGTGGGTGGGGGGCACTGCTCACTTTGTAGCTTAGTCCACCCCATCTATAGGCCCCTTCCACTCGCCAATACCAGTCCACTCACCACCACCAATCCATTCCAGTCCACTCACCACCTATCCACTAACCATCACCAATGCACTCACCATCATCAATCCATTCATCACCACCATCCACTCACCACTACCAATCCATTCACCTCCACCAGCCTATTCAAGGCTTTATCCGGAGCACGATGTCCTTTGTATCTTGCTAGCCCGTCATTCCAGATTAGGACCTGGAATGCAGGTAGTTCGCAACAAGTAACCTTCGAGACCCTGTTCAGCTCCACCTCCCCCAGCAGTGAGCATGCCTGGATAGGCCACCTCAGAGTTGTGTGGGTGGGCTATTTCCAGTACATCCCTGTGGAAGTGGATCACTCTGGATGCTTGGGTCCAGGAGACCAGAAGTAGTGAGTATCCTCTGCATTTGCATCTTGAGCCTCCATGTTTTTCACAATGTGCTTTGGTTTGACCATCAGAGGAATCATCTACTAGTGGGCAATACTGGCAGGTCTTCTACCATCCACACTGAGAGCGAGTGATCGTCATCCAGAAGGCTCAACTGTTGGGGATATTTCTCCAGTCGAGCCCTGTGGGTGACCATCACTCCACCAGTAATGTTTACACAGGTCTCCTTTGTCGCAGCATCTGAGCTAGAGCTGGTGGTCCTGGGAGCGCAGTGTTCTCCAGACATTGGTGCTACAGCCATCAGGCTCTTCAGCTAATGCTTTGACATATGGGTGGGAGCCACATTCAGGTTGAATGGTCTTCTCGGCCAGTGATTTCACTTGGCATTTCAACAGGCTCGGGGTGTGAACGGTATAAGAGGACATTTCCACTTTCAGACTCGGTGCGGGGTAAGTCAGTGTGTCTGCAGACAGACAATATGACGAGGGTTCAGTAAGTCAATAAATAGGGTGGGGAACCCTCCTTCCTGGGGTCCCTCTGTCAAGATGACGCATTGCTTCCCATTGGTGCTTGAACGACGGGGTGACACTCTTGGTGCCACATTTGGCCCAGGGAGGACAACACAACAGTCGGCACACTCAGCTGCTCTGTAGTCCACCCTAACTAGTGGATGATCCACACTGAGGTAGTCCAGAACATCTTCAGGACTTGGGGGAGTTACCAGGTCGATCGACTTGCTCGCATCACTGGACAATCACCAATCTGCTGGAGGACCTCAGGCAGTCAGGGCGGAGGCCCGACAGTCTTTCGTTCTTTTGTTTCTGGATTCTGTTGCTCAGGGTTGCCTGATCTCCAGGATGCTCCAGGAAATTGCAGCAGGTGGTGGTTCTGGTTAACCCTTTAGTTACCTCACAAACCATGCTTCAGGGACACCCGGGTGTTGAATACACACTTTGATTTCAGAAGCCCACGGGAGAAATCCAAGTCCGTTTTAGAGTATAGACGACCCTACCTTTTTTAGGGAATTTTTCATTCTGACATCCTCCACACACTGCCGGACACTGTCCAACTGGTACTCGGGGTGAGACGGGCGGACCGTACCTGCAAGGGATCAGACTCTCCGGCTCCCAGGACAAACTGATCAAAGTGGGTGTTATTCATGGGTGCCAGCGCCGGATCCAAACAGTAAGCTGAACCGTCAGGATCTGGATTTGGATCCTGCCAGCTTCTGATTGGTGGCCTAGCTGTTGCGATGGAATGCCCATCAGATTAGGGTATACCAGCAGTGCGGCACTCATGGGTAATGCTCACTTTATTGTGTCTGTCCTGGTCATTGAAGCCTCTGTTCCCATACAAGTACCTCCACCCTCCTCGTCCTCAGTACTACCTGGTTAGTCGCCAGCAGTGTGTTCAGAATGGCCGAATGAAGATCACAGCACCTTTGTCAGCTGTTCCCATGTCAGCAGTTCCCTTGTAAGCTCCTCTTCATTCTTCAAGTGACGCGGCATTTGCCACCCACCTGGTTGTCTCTTGGGTCTAGTGGGGAGTGTTGGTATGTCATTTCCTCGTTCTGGGTTGTCTTTGGGTGTCAACAAACTGGGTTCTGGGGTGTGCTAAAAGTTAACACTGCACGGGAGTCGGGGAGGGAGGGGAAAAACAAGTGGGTGTGCCCTTCAAAGTTAGGACGTCTTAACAAAATGTCTTAACAGGGAAGGTCATGCCTTAAGAGATTTTCCCCAGGCAAATTGTGCTGATGCATCCCGGTAATTAGATCCACATGCCACCCTCAATTTGGCCTGTCAATGTTTAGGAACAGATGTTCCCAGCAAATTAAACGGTGTCACAGTTAACACTTTAAAGAAAAGATTGGGGACAGTTTTTGTTCAACCTGGAACGACAGAAGTGGGAACTCTAGACAACCTGCCAACCAGTTTCTCGTCATCGCTGAATATTGGGTTTGTGACTGCTGCTACAGAACTAGACTGGAGATTGTTGAGGACCAGGCTCCGGGGACGGTGTTCAATTGATGTTAGCAGAGTAAAAGTGGGAAAAGTAATTGTCTTCGAATGCATGGACTTATTTGGGCCAGAATGATCTCCTGGACTAGTTTCGATCGCCTAAGGGGGTCGGAGAGGAATTTCCCAGATTCTTTTCCCAAATTGGCCTGGGTTTTTAAGTCTGGTTTTTCGCCTCTCCCAGGAGATCACACGGTCTTGGGTGGGCTGAGGGGGGTCTATATATTGCGATGGACAAGGCCATCACAGTTGTGTGGGACAGGCTCGATGGACCAGAGAGTCATGTTTCAATAACTGAAATGTGAGAAGTTTAACATCTGAAAATAAACGTGGATTGAAAATGAACAAACTTGCTGTGTGTCTCCTGATTTGTGCACGGATCATTGAAGGGAACAGAAAGGGGAAGAGATGAGTTCTGCCATGGGGGATTGCAGACTGGGGATTGTCCCTGGGCTCAGTCACTGGCTGGGTGAACTCTCTGAGCCACACACCAGGCTGGGCCCAGAGTCAATCCCCAGTCTGCGCATACACATACAAACAAAAGTAGATGAAGACTATCAGACCCATCAAGCTCACCCCATCCAGTAGACAGTATAACCTCACACGCTGCCGTCCCACCTACCAGTTACGCTATCTCTGGAAACAAAGAAACATGGCCAATTCAGGAAAAACCTCTGGCCAATTGCTCTCCAACTCCTGACACATGACAAGCTAAACTAACCACTAACTCTCGCTGTAACTGGCAATGTCCTCTCAGGGACTGGTCAAGATCCCCTTTAAAAAGCTGTAGTGACCCCACCCTCACCACTTGTCTGTGACAAGTCATAGAATCATACAGCACAGAAGGAGGCCATTCGGCCCATCGTGCCTCTGCCAGCTCTTTGAATGCACGATCCAATAACCCCCACTCTCCTGCTCTTTCCCCGTAGCCCCTGTGATCCCCAAAGTTCCAGTAACTAAATCGCCAAATCCCCCGTCAGTTAAAACTGGATTGGGCTTATTCAGTCACTAAAGCACCAGTGGCACTTTCAAAGTCCCAGGCCACGTCAAGGAACTCCTCCAAACACAATTAAACAACAAAGTTGTGAATTGGTACAAAAACAAATACTAGTGGGGAGGGGCAGGGGGTGAAGAATTGAGTGGAGGAAACAAGACAACACTTGGCATGTACTGAGGCAGAGTCGTGTGTTGGGTTTCCAACATCTGCAGGATGTCCTGGAGTCTCCAGGATTTTAATAATCTGGATTTTTTTTTAATTTATTCATGTGATGTGGGCGTCGCTTGCAAGGCCAGCATTTATTGCCCATCCCTAATTGCCCTTGAGAAGGTGATGGTGAGCCGCCGCCTTGAACCGCTGCAGTCCGTGTGGTGAAGGTACTCCCACAGGAGCAGTTTGGTACAACTGAGCGACTTGCTCGGCCATTTCAGAGGGCAGTTAAAGAGTCAACCACATTGCTGTGGTTCTGGAGTCACATATAGGCCAGACCGGGTATGGACGGCAGATTTCCTTCCCTAAAGGACATTAGTGAACAAGGTGGGATTTTAACACAATCCAATAGTTTCATGGTCATCATTACTGATGGTAGCTTTTTATTCCAGATTTATTTAAGTGACAGAATTTAAATTCCCCAGCTGCCATGTGGTGGGATTTGACCCATGTCTACAACAGATTGTTTAATCTAAGTCTGTCCCTGAGATTAACTAGTCTGGTAACATAACCACTATGCTACCATTCCCAGTTGCAGTTGTGAGCAAACCTGGGATAAAAGCCAACAGGGCATTACAGAAAATGATTTTTTTTTTCCATTTTCTTTGACCACTTTCGTTCATTTATAAAAATATTGGAGACGGGGGAAAAAGGCGGTTGGATCCAGCAGGTCACGTGATGAAAGCTCCAGGAATACGTCCAACCAGAGATGGCGACCCGAGTTGTGTGACTCACGCCATTTATATAACACGACAAAATAAAATAATAGCACGCGTTGATAACATAAGAAACATAAGAAATAGGAGCAGGAGTAGACCAATCGGTCCCTCGAGCCTGCACCGCCATTCAATGAGATCATGGCTGATCTGATCCAACCTCAACTCTAAAAAAAAAAAACACAAGGAGCAGGACCAGGCCACTCAGCCCCTGGGCCCGCTCCGCCACCCACAGCGCCTTGACCGATCCGAACTCAAACTCATGTCCAATTTCCAGCCCGCTCCCCATAACCCCTGATTCCCTTTACTTCTAGGAAACGGTCTATTTCTGTTTTAAATTTATTTAATGAAGTAGCTTCCACAGCTTCCTGGGGTAGCATATTCCACAGACCCACTACCCTCTGAGTGAAAAAGTTTCTCCTCATCTCAGTTTTGAAAGAGGAGCCCCTTATTCTAAGATTATGTCCCCTAGTTCTAGTTTCACCCCTCATTGGGAACATCCTCACCGCGTCCACCCGATCAAGCCCCTTCACGATCTTATATGTTTCAATAAGATCGCCTCTCATTCTTCTGAACTCCAATGAGTAGATCCCAATCTACCCAACCTCTCCTCGTATGTCCACCCCTTCATCCCCGGAATTAACCGAGTGAACCTTCTTTGTACTGCCTCGAGAGCAAGTATGTCTTTTCTTAAGTATGGACACCAAAACTGTATGGGGCACCAAGACACACACGTGCAGAGCGTGAAACCTGTTGAATAATCACTGACTACTGAGGCACAAGTGGGTCTAAATAACACTTTAACAAACAGAAAGGCTGCACATTAATGGCACAGTAATTAACTTGGGATATAATAGGCTATTTTGGAAGTACTTAACTCCCAAACTCTCATTGTCAGAAACACAAACAAATTGATATATTTTTTTAAACAGTGAGGATATCGCACTGCGAGATCCAATCCATGTGCTGCCGTCAAAAATGGGTGAATAGTTTAGGGTCTGGTCATTACAAGGACAATGTTGAAGGATAAAGGACCAACTGAAAGGTTGGTGCTGAATTTAGCAAAGATCAACTTTCCAATGTTGAGACCAGGTAAACAACAGCACAAGGCAATTTCTCAGTGGTGCATCAAGCACTTGCATTGATAGACCTTTCACAACATCAAGACATCCCAAAGCACTTTAGAGCCATTGAAGCATTTTGTTAAAGGGTAATCGCTGCTGCAATGTAGGAAACGCAGCAGCCAATTTGCACGCACAGCAAGCTCCCACAAATAGCAATGAAGGCTTTTGACAAAGTCCCCCATGGGAGACTGGTCAAGAAGGTAAGAGCCCATTGGAACCAGGGCAACTTAGAAACATAGAAGATAGGAGTAGGCCATTCGGCCCCTCGAGCCTGCTCCGACATTCGATGAGATCATGGCTGATCATCCAAACTCAGTACCCTGTCCCTGCCTTCTCCCCATATCCCTTGATACCTTTAGCCTTAAGAAATATATCAAACTCCTTCTTGAATATATTTACTGACTTGGCCTCAACTGCCTTCTGTGGTAGAGAATTCCACAGGTTCACCACTCTCTGGGTGAAGAAATTCCTCCTCATCTCTGTCCTAAATGGCTTACCCCTTATCTTTAGACTGTGACCTCTTGTTCTGGACTCACCCGCCATCGGGAACATCCTTCCTGCACCCAGTCTGTCTAGCCCTGTTAGAATTTTATAAGTTTCAATGAGATCTCCTCTCATTCTTCTGAACTCCAGCGAGTATAAGCCCAATCGACCCAATCTCTCCTCGTACGTCATACCTGCCATCCCAGGTATCAGTCTGGTGAATCTTCGCTGCACACCCTCCATGGCAAGAACATCCTTCCTCAGATAAGGCGACCAAAACTGCACACAATACTCAAGGTGTGGTCTCACAAAGGCCCTGTACAGCTGCAGCAAGACATCCTTGTTCCTGTACTCGAACCCTTTCGCTACGAAGGCCAACATACAATTTGTCTTCTTCACCGCCTGCTGTACCTGCATGCTTACCTTCAGCGACTGTTGCACAAGGACACCCAGGTCTCGTTGCACTTCCCCTTCTCCCAATCTATTGCCGTTCAGATAATAAACTGCCTTTGTTTTTGCCACCAAAGTGGATAACCTCGCATTTATCCACATTATACTGCATCTGCCATGCATCTGCCCAATCACCCAACCTGTCCAAATTATACTGGAGTTTCTTGGCATCCTCCTCGCAGCACACACGCCGACCCAGCTTTGTGTCATCTGCAAACTTGGAGATATTACATCTAGTTCCCTCGTCTAGATCATTAATATATATAGTGAATAGCTGGGGTCCTAGGACCGATCCCTGCGGAACCCCACTAGTCACTGCCTGCCACTCGGAAAAAGACTCGTTTATTCCAACTCTTTGCTTCCTGTCTGCCAACCAGTTCTCTATCCAAGTCAGTACTGTAGAATTCGCAATATATCGCGATTTTATTAATAAGGAGAAAAACACATAGTTTCGTTCAAACAGCTTTTATTTCAGCAGAATGCTGTCAGGTTTTCAAAGTGGACACAAGCAGCCTGTAAAATGGCCGCCACGCCTCGTGACAGAACATTCTAGACTTTTCGACAGGCAGACAAGATGGCGTTCCAATAAACATTTGTGCAAGATCGATTAAGACTCAGCACATTTAAGATAATACACGAGACATCATGGGTTTACAGTATACACATAGATACTGGAATCGGTCTCCCAGGTGCGAATGAGGGCTATTGTACCAAGTAATCAAGAACCCATCCAAAGACATTAATATGTAAAATCCCAACGACTCTACGATGAGAGAGCCGTTAGCGGGTAGTTACAGAAAACACTTGGAAGCCCCAAAACCCCTCCAGGGAGAACACCGACCGATTAAACAATGGGAGAAATATTAACAGGTACTCAGACAATTACGAGTAGCCCCGAAACCCATTAAAACGAAGATCACCCTATACAAGACATTTGAGCGCCAAAACCCTAACACAAGAAAAGACATTAAGGTTGGGCGGGAAACGGAAGATTTTGCACTATAATTACAAGCTCCAACCGTCCATCTTTGTCTTATCCTCGTGGCTGCTCCTGTGCTCTTATGCTCTTATTCGGTTGACTCTTATCCTGCTGGTGTTTATCCTCGTGGCTGCTCTTGACTCGCCGTCTTGTTCCTGTTTGACGAACTGGGCTCTGAAGCCTTGAAGCGGGCGCACCATCCCGATAAGTCGGTAAACGGTGTTGGAACCGAAGGCCCGAGATGAGATGAGATGAGATGAGATGAGATGAGAAGAGAAGAAGACCATACTTATCGCCACGGTCAGTAAGCTCCGACCGCGCCTGTAGGTCGAATAGACACTTTCCTTGCCCAGGAAGACTCTTCTTTGAGTTTTATCGAACCGGTGTGAGGGCACAGGAAGACTCTTTTTTGAGTAGAGTCGGAACTCTGAGGACAACACAGATCTTCATGACAGCAGACGTTCCAGCCTGCTAGCCGGAGCAGAAACGAGTAAACAAGTGGGGCCAGGAGACCCCCTGATCGACACGTGGGTGCTGCGGTGAAAAACATCCGATCAGATTTTTCGGAATTCTCCGAGTTATTACGAGTGGTGAGCATGAGTCTCGAATCCTACGAATCTAGCTTAGGACAGATATTGATAGGGGAGGGTTTTAAGTATTAAGGATAATTGTAATGTGTGCCCCCATTTACGATGTGTCGTTCGTTCCTCGTTTCCCTGAAATTAATTACATAACTGCGTGTAAGATTGTACTGTCATTAATCTGTGCTTATGACATGTATTTCGTAATCTTAAATAATATGCATTAAAGATTTTCCATTTCGTACCATTCAACCGAGTCTACCTGAGTTTCATCTCCATTACTGCTCTCGCATCTAAGTCCAGTGTCTAGAACCGTAAGGGCGAGTGGGTCGAACCACTCATAGGTGTGTTTAGTGCTCCCAGACTGGCTGGAGACCAGAACAGGCAACAAGGCCTAAACCCGCACTAGCACCCGGGCTGCACAGAGCCACACGAATCTCACAGGCTGAGAGACAAAAACCCTTACAGTACCTTGCCCCCAATCCCATGTGCCTTAACTTTACACGCTAATCTCTTATGCGGGACCTTATTGAAAACCTTCTGAAAGTCCAAATACACCACATCCACTGGTTCTCCCTTATCTATTCTATCTGTTACATCCTCAAAAAATTCCACTAGATTAGTCAAGCATGATTTACCTTTTGTAAATCCATGTTCACTTTGTCCAATCCTGTCACTGTTTTCCAAGTGCTCTGCTATTACATCTTTTATAATGGACTCTAGCAATTTCCCCCACAACCGATGTCAGGCTTACCGGTCTATAATTCCCCGTTTTTTCTTTACCACCTTTTTTGAACTGTGGGGTAACATTAGCTACCCTCCAATCCATGGGAACTGTTCCAGAGTCTATAGAATTTTGGAAGATGACAAGCAATGCATCTACTATTTCTAGGGTCACTTCTTTGAGTACCCTAGGATGTAGATTATCAGGCCCTGGGGATTTATCGGCCTTTAATGCTGTCAATTTCCCGAACACCATTTCCCTACAAATACTGATTTCATTCAGTTCCTCCCTCTCATTAGAGCCTATGTTCCCCTTAATCTCTGGGAGGTTATTTGTGTTCTCCTTTGTGAAGACAGAGCCAAAGTATGTATTTAATTGGTCTGTCACTTCTTTGTTCCCCATTATAAATTCCCCTGATTCTGACTGCAAAGGACCTTCGCTTGACTTCATCATTCTTTTTCTCTTCACATATTTATAAAAGCTTTTACAGTCAGTTTTTATGTTCCCTGCAAGCTTACACTCGTACTCTATTTTCCCCATCTTAATTAATCCCGTTGTCCTCCTTTGCTGAATCCTAAACTGCTCCCAATCCTCAGGTTTACTGTTTTTTCTGGCCAATTTATAGGTCCTCTCCTTGGATCTTATGCTATCCCTGATTTCCCTTGTCAGCCATGGTTGAGTCACCTTTTTTGTTTTATTTTTATGCCAGACAGGCACATTGGATCCAAAATTGGCTTTGTGGCAGGAGGCAGAGGGTGATGGTCGAAGGTTATTTTTGTGACTGGAAGCCTGTGTCCAGTGGTGTACCGCAGGGATCGGTGCTGGGTCCTTTGCTGTTTGTAGTGTACATTAATGATTTAGATATGAATGTAGGAGGTATGATCAGTAAGTTCGCAGATGACACGAAAATTGGTGGAGTGGTAAATAGTGAGGAGGGAAGCCTTAGGCTACAGGACGATATAGACGGGTTGGTCAGATGGGCAGAACAGCGGCAAATGGAATTTAACCCTGAAAAGTGTGAGGTGATGCATTTTGGGAGGACTAACAAGGCAAGGGAATACACAATGAATGGTAGGACCCTAGGAAGGACAGAGGATCAGAGGGACCTTGGTGTGCATGTACATAGATCCCTGAAGGCAGCAGGACGGGTAGATAAGGTGGTTAAAAAGGCATATGGGATACTTGCCTTCATTAGCCGAGGCATAGAATATAAGAGCAGGGAGGTTATGATGGAGCTGTACAAAACGCTAGTTAGGCCACAGCTGGAATACTGTGTGCAGTTCTGGTTGCCACACTATAGGAAGGATGTGATTGCATTGGAGAGGGTGCAGAGGAGATTCACCAGGATGTTACCTGGGCTGCAGCGCTTCAGCTATGAAGAGAGACTGGACAGGCTGGGGTTGTTTTCCTTAGAGCAGAGAAGGCTGAGGGGGGTCCTGATTGAGGTGTACAAAATTATGAGGGGCATAGATCGGGTAGATAGAAAGGAACTTTTCCCCTTAGTAGAGGGGTCAATAACCAGGGGGCATAGTTTCAAGGTAAGGGGCAGGAGGTTTAGAGGGGATTTGAGGAAAAACTTTTTCATCCAGAGGGTGGTTGGAATCTGGAACTCACTGCCTGAAAGGGTGGTAGAGGCAGGAACCCTCACAACATTCAAGAAGCATTTAGATGAGCACTTGAAACGCCATAGCACACAAGGCTACGGACCAAGTGCTGGAAAATGGGATTAGAATAGACAGGGCTTGATGGCCGGCGCGGACACGATGGGCCAAAGGGCCTCTTTCTGTGCTGTATAACTCTATGAATCTATGACTCTATAATGACCGGATAATCTGTATTTTTTAGTGATGTTGGTTGAGGAATAAATGTTGGCCCAGGAGAACTCCCCCTACTCTTCTTCGAAATAGTGGCCACGGGATCATTTAAGTCCACCTGAGGACAGACGGAGCCTCGGTTTAACGTCTCATCCGAAAGACGGCACCACCGACAGTGCAGCACTCCCTCAGTACGGCACTGAAGTATCAGCTTAGAGTACGTGCTACCACGGAGCCATGCAGGCACCTAAATCAAACAGCTAGATGATTTTAAAAGCACAGGATAATGGAACAAGAAACCTGAATGGGTTTCAAGAAGGAACTAGACAGGTTCTTATCAACAAATGGGATTCAGGGTTATTAGAAACGCACCAAGGGAATATAGTGGATAGGTGGCTCATAAGAACATAAGACGTAGGAGCAGGAGTCGGTCATTCGGCCCCTCGAGCCTGCTCCGCCATTCAATAAGATCATAACTGATCTGATCTTGGCCTCAACTCCACTTCCCTGCTCGCTCCCCATAACCCTTGACTCCCTTACCTTTCAAAAATCTGTCTATCTCCACCTTAAATATATTCAATGACCCAGCCTCCACAGCTCTCTGGGGAAGAGAATTCCAAAGATTCTCGACCCTCTGAGAGAAGAAATTCCTCCTCATTTCCGATTTAAAAAGGTGCCCCCTTATTCTGAAATTATGCCCCCTAGTTCTAGATTCCCCCACGAGGGGAAACATCCTCTCTGCATCTACCCTGTTGAGCCCCTCAGAATCTTATATGTTTCAATAAGATCCCCTCTCACTCTTCTAAACTCCAATGAGTATAGGCCCAACCTGCTCAACCTTTCTTCATAAAATAACCCCTTCATCTCTGGAATCAACCTCGTGAAACTTCTCTGAACTGCCTCCAATGCAAATATATCCCTCCCTAAATAAGGAGACCAAAACTGTACGCAGTACTCCAGGTGTGGTCTCACCAACGCCCTGTACAGTTGTAGCAGGACTTCCCTACTTTTATACTCCATTCCCTTTGCAATAAAGGAAAACACTCCATTTGCCTTTCTAATTACTTGCTGTACCTGCATGTTAACTTTTTGTGATTCATGTACAAGGACCCCCAGATCCCTCTGTACCTCAGCATTTTGTTATCTCTCCCCATTTAAATAATAATTTGCTTTTTTATTTTTCCTACCAAAGTGGATAAGCTCGCATTTTCCCACATTAAACTCCATCTGCCAGGTTTTTGCCCACTCACTTAACCTATCTATATCCCTTTGGAGATTCTTTGAGTCCTCCACACAATTTGCTTTCCCTCCTATCTTTGTATCATCAGCAAATTTGGCTACATTACACTCGGTCCCTTCATCCAAGTCATTAATATAGATTGTAAATAGTTGAGGCCCCAGCACTGATCCCTGCGGCACCCCACTAGTTACTGTTTGCCAACCTGAAAATGACCCATTTATCCCGACTTTCTGTTTTCTGTTAGTTAGCCAATCCTCTATCCATGCTAATATATTACCCCCAACCCCGTGAGCTCTTATCTTGTATAGTAACCTTTTATGTGGCACCTTATCGAATGCCTTCTGGAAATCCAAATACACGACATCTACTGGTTCCCCTTTCTCCACCCTGCTTGTTACCTCCTCAAAGAACTCCAGCAAGTTTGTTAAACATGATTTCCCTTTCATAAAACCATGTTGACTCTGCTTGACTATATTATGATTTTCTAAATGTCCTGCGATCACTTCCTTAATGATGGACTCCAGCATTTTCCCAATGACAGATGTTAGGCTAACTGGTCGATAGTTGCCTGGTTTCTGTCTCCTTCCTTTCTTAAATAGGGGTGTTACATTTGCGGTTTTCCAGTCCGCTGGGACCTCTCCAGAATCCAGGGAATTTTGGTAGATTACAACCAATGCATCCACTATCTCTGCAGCCACTTCTTTTAAGACTCTAGGATGCAGGCCACTGGGTCCAGGGGACTTGTCCACTTTTAGTCCCATTAGTTTGCCTAGTACTTTCTCTCTAGTGATAGTGATTGCTTTAAGTTCCCCCCCCCCCCACCCCAATAGCCCGATGGGCAAAAGTCTTCTCCTGCCTGCAACAGTTATGTTACCCAACTGTTTCACTAATGTCCTTTAGAGGGAGAACCCTGCCATCCTTACCCGGTCTTGGCCTACATGTGACTCCAGTCCCACACCAACGTGGTCGACTTGTAACTGCCCTCTGAAGTGGCCTAGTGAGCTATTCGGTCGTATCAAACTGTTACACTGCGGAGGTTCAAGAAGAAGGCCCACCACAGTTGTTTTAAACAATCTTCCGTTGTTCACTTGAGGAGTAACGAATTCAGTCTCATGGTTATAATCTCTTTATTTTTTCTACTTTAACATAAAAAAAATCTAAAAGCAGAGTATAATTTCTTCAGAGTATAACGCAATTCACAACCTGAATTTTGTCAGCAGATTTGAACATAGGCACGCCCTCATCCTGATACATCTCTCTCTTCTCCAACTTAATACACTGTTTTCTCCTGATCATATGGAATTGGCAGTGCCTTAAATGGTAGTCTCTGGTCAATGCACAGTCCTTCAGCCGATTCTTATGTACACAAGTTTAAATTTCTCTACAACGTACGTACATCAACAACCTTTCACATCAGTTGCAGCGTCCTTGTTGTTGTGACCCGAACAGTTATAATCTAAATATTCTATTATTGCACCACCATAAACATCCCAAGGCTTTACTTCAATTTTGAACGCTGTCTATTGCTAGTGTGATCTGTAATTCTTTCTTTCTCTCGACTGTTTCTAGGCTAGACTATCTCTCTCCCTCATGTACCAACAAACCTCCACCTTCTCAGGGCAACTTGGGGCGGGCAATAAATGCCGGCCTTGCCAGCGTTTCCCACACCCCAAGAATGAATTTTAAAAAAATTACGGATTGCATGATTCCCTGTGTTCAGTTCCAGGCAACAGATATAATAAAAATAGCTCATTGATGTCAGGAGACAAGTTCTTAACAGTGACTAAATAAATAATGTCATTATTGTTCACCTCACACAACTGCATTATTGAACCACAGCTTGCAACCCTTCCTCAAAAATATAACTTTAAAATGCACTCAGTGGCCTCACCGAGTGTGAAGGATTCGTGCAGACATATTGTAGGGATCACAAATACACAGCTAATGATTAATGGTGAAATGTAAAGCATCTCTCCCTGTCCAATGTTTGCCCTCCCCTCCAGCTGTCGAGTATGGTTCCACAGAAAATACCTGCGTTGATATTTCATGACCTCAGGACGTCCCAAAGCGCTTTATAGCCAATGAAGTACTTTTGAAGTGTGGTCACTGTTGTAAGGTAGCAAAGGCGGCAGCCAATTTGAGCACAGCAAGCTCCCGCAGACAGCAATGTGACAATGACCAGCCTCGGTTTAACGTCTCATCCGAAAGATGGCACCTCTGATAATGCAGCACTCCCTCGGTACTGCACTGGTGTCAGCCTAGATTATGTGCTCTGGAGTGAGACTTGAACCCACGACCTTGTGGCTCAGAGACGAGCGAGAAGTGGTACCCACTGAGCCACGGCTGCTACTAAGCCAAGTGTTGTCAGCTCTGGTTGGATTATATTGCAGGAGGTTTCATCACATGACCTGCCACCTCCAACTACCCAGCCCCATGCTCCTGCGACTGGTCATCCAATGTGCCAATCCTTCAATAATGGCGGCTACAATACCCACAATCCTCTGCGCTCCAGGAATCACTCCATCCATCGCGTGGCTTTTCACAGGGTGCGTGCACATTGCATTCTGGGTGGCTCGACGAACTCAATACAGACCAAGAATTCAACTCAAGTCCTTCCTGGACTGTATGGATCAATCCCACACCAAATGGTGCAGTTTCTCACTTAGAAAATGGTGCAGCGCGACATGTGTGTCACTCGTGGCTCAGTGGGTAGCACCCTCACCTCTGAGTCAGAAGGTGGTGGGTTCATAGTCCCACTCCAGAGACTTGAGCACAAAAAACTAGGCTGACACTCCCAGTGCAGTACTGAGGGAGCGCTGCACTGTCGGAGGGGTAGTACTGAGGGAGCGCCGCACTGTCGGAGGGGCAGTACTGAGGGAGCGCTGCACTGTCGGAGGGGTGGTACTGAGGGAGCGCCGCACTGTCGGAGGGGTAGTACTGAGGGAGCGCCGCACTGTCGGAGGGACAGTACTGAGGGAGCGCTGCACTGTCGGAGGGGCAGTACTGAGGGAGTGCCGCACTGTCGGAGGGGCAGTACTGAGGGAGCACTGCACTGTCGGAGGGGCAGTACTGAGGGAGCGCCGCACTGTCAGAGGGGCGGTACTGAGGGAGCGCCGCACTGTCGGAGGGGCAGTACTGAGGGAGCACTGCACTGTCGGAGGGGCGGTACTGAGGGAGCACTGCACTGTCGAAGGGGCAGTACTGAGGGAGCACCGCACTGTCGGAGGGGCAGTACTGAGGGAGTGCCGCACTGTAGGAGGTGCTGTCTTTCGGATGAGACGTTAAACTGAGGCCCCGTCTGCTCTCAGGTGAATTTAAGAGATTCAACGCCTTTTTTGTCGAAGGAGGGGAGTTATCCCCGGTGTCCTGGGGCCAATATTTATCCCTCAATCAACATCACTAAAATACAGATTATCTGATCATTTACACATTGCTGTTTGTGGGAGCTTGCTGTGCGCAAATTGGCTGCCACATTTCCTACCTTCCAACAGTGACTACACTTCAAAAGTACTTCATTGGTTGTAAAGTGCTTTGGGATGCCCTGAGGTAATATAAAGTGCTATATAAATGCAAGCCTTTCTTTCTTTCTATCTCTCCTTCCTCTCTGAATCTGTGCTTCTGTGATCATTACAGCCTTGGTCCAAACATGGACAAAAGAGCTGAATTCCAGAGGTGAGGTGAGAATCACCGCCCTTGACATCAAGGCAGCATTTGACCGAGGGTGGCATCAAGGAGCCCTAGTAAAATTGAAGTCATTGGGAATCAGGGGGAAAACTCTTCACTGGCTGGAGTCATACCTAGCACAATGGAAGATAGTGTGGTGGTTGGAGGCCAATCATCTCAGTCCCAGGACATCGCTGCAGGAGTTCCTCAGGGCAGTGTCCTAGGCCCAACCATCTTCAGCTGCTTCATCAATGACCTTTCTCCCATCATAAGGTCAGAAATGGGGATGTTCACTGATGACTGCACAGTGTTCAGCACCATTCACAACTCCTCAGATAATGAAGCAGTCCATGCCCGCATGCAACAAGACCTGGATGACATTCAGGCTTGGGCTGATAAGTGGCAAGTAATATTTGTGCCACAGAAGTGCCAGGCAATGACTATCTCCAACAAGTGAGAGGCTAACCACTGCCCCTTGACATTCAACGCATAACCATTGCTGAATCCCCCACTGTCAATATCCTGGGGGGTCACCATTGACCAGAAACATAACTGGACAGCAACATTACTACTGTGGCTACAAGAGCAGGTCAGAGGCTGGGTATTCTGTGATGAGTGACTCACCTCTTATCTCCCCAAAGCCTTTCCACCATCTACAAGGCACAAGGTTGAGAGGAGATTTGATAGAGGTGTTCAAAATCATGAGGAATCTAGACAGAGTAGATAGAGAGAAACTTGTTACGCAGCAAGTGGTTAGGATCTGGAATGCACTGCCTGAAAAGGTGGTGGAGGCAGATTCAATCGTGGCTTTCAAAAGGAAATTGTATAAGTACCTGAAGGAAAAAAAATTGCAGGGCGACGGGGAAAGGGCGGGGGAGTGAGACTAGTTGGTGTGCTGTTGCAGAGAGCCAGCACGGGCTCGACGGGCCGAATGGCCTCCTTCTGTGCTGTAACCATTCTATGTTTCTATGATTCTATAAGTCAGGAGCGTGATGGAATACTCTCCACTTGCCTGGATGAGTGCAGCTCCAACATCACTGAAGAAGCTCAACACCATCCAGGACAAAGCAGCCCGTTTGATTGGCACCCCATCCACCACCTTAAACATTCACTCCCTCCACCACCGGCGTACCGTGGCTGCAGTGTGTACCATCTACAGGATGCACTGCAACAACTCGCCAAGGCTTCTTCGACAGCACCTCCCAAACCCACGACCTCTACCACCTAGAAGGACAAGGGCAGCAGGCGCATGAGAACACCATCACCTCAAAGTTCCCCTCCAAGTCACACACCATCCTGACTTGGAAATATATCGGCCGTTCCTTCATCGTCGCTGGGTCAAAATCCTGGGTCAATCTAGGAGGAGGCTGTTTCGGCCAACTATTACTGGAGATATCGACGCTAAACTCATTTTCCTGCTCCTACCATCAAGTGCTTATCTAACTTCCTTTGAAACGTTATGATTGAATTCTCTTCCATAACTCATAAGAACATAATTTATTCCATATACTAATAACTATTTGCATGAAAACATTTCTTCCAACTTATGCTTCTCGTGAAGAAAGAACAAAAGAACTTGCATTTACATAGGACCTCAGGACATCCCAAAGTGCTTCACAGTCAATGAGGTACAGTTGAAGTATAATCACTGTTGTAAGACCATAAGAACATAAGAAATAGGAGCAGGAGTAGGCTATTTGGCCCCTCGAGCCTGCTCCGCCATTCAATAAGATCATGGCTGATCTTCTACCTCATCACCACTTTCCTGCACTATCCCCATAACCCTTGATTCCCTTAATATTCAAAAATCTATTGCTCTCTGTCTTGAATATACTCAATGACTGAGCATCCACTGCCCTCTGGGGTAGAGAATTCCAAAGATTCACCACCCTCTGAGTGAAGAAATTTCTCCTCATCTCAGTCCTAAATGGCTGACCCCTTATTCTGAGACTGTGACCCCTGGTTCTAGACTCCCCAGCCAGGGGAAACATCCTCCCTGCATCTACCCTGTCAAACCCTGTAAGAATTTTGTGCGTTTCAATGAGATCATCGCTCATTCTTCTAAACTCTAGAGAATATAGGCCTAGTCTACTCAATCTCTCCTCATAAGACAATCCCCCCCATCCCAGGAACCAGTCTGGTGAACCTTTGTTGCACTCCCTCTATGGCAAGTATATCCTTCCTATGGCCCTATATAATTGCAGTAAGACGTCTTTACTCTTATACTCAAATCCTCTTGTAATAAAGGCCAACATATCATTTGCTTTCTTAATTGCTTGCTGTACCTGCTTGTTAACTTTCAGTGATTCGTGTACAAGGACACCCAGGTCCCTCTGAACACCAACATTTCCCAATCTCTCACCATTTAAAAAATACACTGATTTTCTGTTTTTCCAACCAAAGTGGATAACTTCACATTTCTCCACATTATATTCCATTTGCCATGTTCTTGCCCACTCACTTAGCCTGTCTATATCCCCTTGAAGCCTCCTTGCATTCTCTTCACAACTTACATTCCCACCCAGCTTTGCATCAGCAGCAAACTTGGATACATTACATTGCATTGCTGGTCATCTTCCAAAATTCTATAGACTCTGGAACAGTACCCATGGATTGGAGGGTAGCTAATGTTACCCCACTATTCAAAAAAGGTGGTAGAGAGAAAACGGGGAATTATAGACCAGTAAGCCTGACATCGGTAGTGGGGAAAATGCTAGAGTCCATTATAAAAGATGTAATAGCAGAGCACTTGGAAAACAGTGACAG
Source organism: Squalus acanthias (assembly GCA_030390025.1). Lineage (NCBI taxonomy): Eukaryota > Metazoa > Chordata > Chondrichthyes > Squaliformes > Squalidae > Squalus > Squalus acanthias. Next base: position 101,911 of record JASTWF010000067.1, on the reverse strand, counting down.
GATCGGACAAAGTCAACATGGATTTACAAAAGGCAAATCGTGCTTGACTAATCTACTGGAATTTTTTGAGGATGTAACTGGTAAAATGGATAAGGGAGAACCAGTGGATGTGGTGTATTTGGACTTTCAGAAGGCTTTCGATAACGTCCCGCATAAGAGATTAGCGTGCAAAGTTAAGGCACATGGGATTGGGGGCAAGGTATTGACTTGGATAGAGAACTGGTTGGCAGACAGAAAGCAAAGAGTTGGAATAAATGGGTCTTTTTCCGAGTGGCAGGCGGTGACTAGTGGGGTACCGCAGGGATCGGTCCTAGGACCCCAGCTATTCACAATATATATTAATGATCTGGACGATGGAATTGGATGTAATATCTCCAAGTTTGCAGATGATACAAAACTGGGTGGGAGTGTGTGCCAGGAGGAGGATGCCGAGAAACTCCAGTATGATTTGGACAGGTTGGGTGATTGGGCAGAAGCATGGCAGATGCAATATAATGTGGATAAAAGCGAGGTTATCCACTTTGGTGTCAAAAACAGGAAGGCAGATTATTATCTGAATGGCAATAGATTGGGAGAAGGGGAAGTGCAACGAGACCTGGGTGTCCTTGTGCACCAGTCACTGAAGGTAAGCATGCAGGTGCAGCAGGCGGTTAAGAAGGCAAATGGTATGTTGGCCTTCGTAGCGAAAAGGTTCGAGTACAGGAACAAGGATGTCTTGCTGCAGTTGTACAGGGCCTTGGTGAGACCACATCTTGAGTATTGTGTGCAGTTTTGGTCGCCTTATCTGAGGAAGGATGTTCTTGCCATGGAGGGAGTGCAGCGAAGATTCACCAGGCTGATACCCGGGATGGCAGGAATGGCGTATGAGGAGAGATTGGGTCGATTGGGCTTATACTCACTGGAGTTTCGAAGAATGAGAGGGGATCTCATTGAAACTTATAAAATTCTAACAGACTAGACAGACTAGATGCGGGAAGGATGTTCCCGATGGCCGGGGAGTCCAGAACCAGGGGTCACAGTCTAAGGATAAGGGGTAAGCCATTTAGGACTGAGATGAGGAGGAATTTCTTCACCCAGAGAGTGGTGAACCTGTGGAATTCTCTACCACAGAAGGCAGTCGAGGCCAATTCATTAAATATATTCAAGAAGGAGTTAGATATATTTCTTAAAACTAAAGGGATCAAGGGATATGGAGAGAAGGCAGGGACAGCGTACTGAATTTGGATGATCAGCCATGATCTCATTGAATGGCGGAGCAGGCTCGAGGGGCTGAATGGCCTACTCCTGCTCCTATCTTCTATGTTTCTATGTTTCTATTTGGTCCCCTCATCCAAATCATTGATGTAGATTGTGAATAACTGAGGCCCAAGCACTGATCCTTGCGGTACCCCACTAGTTACAGCCTGCCAACCCGAAAATGACCCCTTTATTCCTACTCTCTGTTTTCTGTCTGTTAACCAATACTCAATCCATGCTAGTATATTACCCCAATCCAATTAGCCCTAATTTTGTTTAATAACCTCTTATGTGGCACTTTATCGAATGCCTTCTGAAAATCTAAATACACCACATCCACTGGTTCCCCCTTAACGTAGAGAAATACAGCAGCCATTTTGCACACAGCAAGGCCCCACAAACAACATGTGATAATGACCAGACATTCAGGTTTTTAGTGATGTTGGTTGAGGGATAAATATTGGTCAGGACACCAGGGATAACTCCCCTGCTCTTCTTCGAAATAGTGCCGTGGGATCTTTTATGTTCACCTGAGACGGCAGATGTGCTCAGTTTAACGTCTCATCTGAAAGACGGCTCCTTCGACATTGCAGCCCTCCCTCAGCACTGCACTGAAGTGTCAGTCTAGATTTTGTGCTCAAGTCTCTGGAGTGGACAAACGTTTGACCCAGAGGCACGAGTGCTACCACTGAGCCACAGCTGACACCTACATTAGCATTTCTATTCAATGCTGTTAAAATTAAACAGAATTGGAGAGATTAACACCCACCCCATCTTCTAAAATCGGAAAACACGCCCTGATATTCTTGGGAAACATATGTTGTCACTTTTGCTTCTAACATTTTAGAAAAAGGGCAAAACTCGAACAGAACCACCTCGTCACTTTTGTGGTTTGGTCCTGTCCGATAGCCAGTGCTGGTGTTTCACTCGGGATGCCTGGACTCCTCCATATGCTATTTTATTTAGTGAAGTGAATGTTTAGGGATCTTGGGTACAGAGGATGTCAACCTATTGTGAAACTTTAAACAGGAGTACCTGTACAGTCAGCATTCTCCCCGGTCCACCGTCCGCTGGGCTGACATACTCTGGTACTGGAGCCAATGAGCTGATAGCCAGGCTGACAGATGAAGTGCACTTCGTGATCCGTGCTGTACCTGGAGCCAAACTTCTTGCCATGCTTGGGAGCCTCCAGCGAAGGGCACGATGTCACTGAAATGAAACACAAAGGGGGACAAATTCAGTAATGACCATTTTGGGGCGCTAACATCGCCTGGGCGGTAACTTTAGTGCCCAGTGCTAATTAGCACCGACGACCGTGAAATTGAGTTTTAACGCCCCAAGAGGGAAGTGGAGCGCTATACACTTCTCTTAGGGCACTAACGTCGGAGAGCGGGGCGCTACCTTCAGAGCACTAATCAAGTTCTGGCGCTGCCAATTAGAAAGTCGTCAGACAGACTGGCGCCTTCCAGTTCCTAAAGGGGAGGTTTAATCATGCTGCACAGCCTCACTCTGATCATTGCTGCTTGTGAACTGGGCCTGCGAGGAGCTGCAAGCCTTCACTCAAAGAAGTCATGGCTGATCAGAGGTCAGGGTGAGTACATGCTTCAAAAACCTGTACATGCCACCTTCTCAACCTCACTCTGTGCACACACTGTATAAACCGCCACATCCCCAACACTCATCCACCAACTATGCCCACCTACTAAAAGTCACATCCACATCTGACGAGTTGCATATATTAACAGCTATTCAACTATGGTAGGCACATCTGTCAAACACATAGCTGCACACTCACTCACACGCTTTCCTTTTTCTTGGAGTCCAAGCTTGCTCACAACAGGAGGGAGCAGCTACGAATGGGAGGAGGTGAGGCAGACCTGCACCCCCTTACACACCTGGAGGAGTGAGTGGGCCGCATCATTGGGGCCCAGGTCGTGGGCGCTGTGGCCGTCGTAGATGTCGACCCCCTTGGGGACAACAACGGTATGTTCATCACCTCTCCCTCTTCTCTCATACCACTTCCCCCTCACACCACAAGCCTTTCCCACTTTCCATCTAAGTATACTGTCTCCATTCCTTGCTCCCTTCCTGCCCCCATCCCCTGACCTTAACCCCACTCTTGTGCCTTCCTGCTTTCAGATAATCAGCCGCCATCTGACCAGCCTGTCCCTCAGTCTCCCAGTGGCAGCGACGCGGGAGAGGAGGAGGAAGAACAAGCCAGAGCCTCACTGCCTGTGTCTCCCGAGGGCGAGAGGTCCGATAATGGGGCGACGCGGTCGCTGGAGGGGAGCCTAGTAGATGGATCTGATGTGGGTGAAGCTCCGGGACCCAGCGGGCTGCAGGAACGCCACGGGGAAAGTGAAGCTCGGGGGCCATCTCCCTGGAGGGGGAGTTCGTGTGTGAGTTCTGCTGCACAGGACTCAGATGAGGATGTCGATGTGGAAGCGTTGACCAGACGGGCGATGGGCATGCACACCGAGCTCATGGGTGCAATGGCAAGGAGCGTGGAGGAGTCCATCTCCAACATTGCACTCAGCTCTGCTCACACTATTGAACCCATCCTTGGCAGTTTGCCAAGGATGGTCGACTCGCAGAGAGACCGTGGGGACCCAGTCCTTATGCCGCGTGTCATGGGTGAGGTGGCAGCAGCTATTGCAGCACAGGCCGAAGCAACGCAACGGCTTAGTGCTGTAATGGAGTCAGTGGTTGGTGCCATCCAATCTCAGAGTGCTCTCATGCAGTCTCAGATTGATGCCACACAAGTGCTGACTGCTGCCATCGTTGCTGGGTTGCACACAGTCCACCGGGGATCTCACAGTGCCGCAGCAGGCCAGCAATCTGTGCTCGAGCAGATTGCTCCGGATGCTGAGGTTCTGCCCCGGGGGAGTGGCAGAGTGTCGGTCGAGCAGGAAGGTGCTGTCCTCTCTCAGGTTGACAGCATTCCTGCTCCCACCACTGTCACTCCGCCATTGCACTTGTCGCAGCTTGTAACCCAGCCAGCCCAGACTGCTGCTGCCCATGCTGAGGTGGTGCAGTCTGCAGCCGGGCCCTCCAGGTCCAGAGCTGGTCGAGGGCGTCCTGAAAGGCCATCTGCAGTCTCTGGCTCCCAGACTCAGCAACCTTCCACCAGCCTTGCTGCAGCCACTGGGGCCACATTATGGAGGAGCAGTAGGGTTGGGAGGGGGAACTCAAAAGGGGAGGGAAATCATTGAAGAAGGGGGAGTAAAGAATACTTTAGTAGCAAATCGGGGTAGTGTGTGTTAATAAATTGATGTGTTTGTAAATATATTGTTAAGTTTGTGAACAAATAGTTATGCTTGTAAATAGATATTTGTGTTTGGTAACAAATAGTTCAGTTTGATAAGAAAGAATTGTGTTTGTTTATGAATAGCTGTGTTTCATAAGAGACAGTTGTGTTCGATAATAAATTGTTAATTTGACGTTGCACATTTTGTGATGTTTCTCATTTGACCTTTGCCCGGTGATAGGGGCTGCGAGCTGGATGTAATGATGTGGTTGTGCTGCGCAAATGCCATGTGCTATATCATTTATTGGAAGCGCTGTGTAATGAGGCGTTCACGCACAGCCCTTGCAGAAGCAAGATTGAGCGCCTCCCTCCTCCGTTGCTGCTGCTCCTCCTCCTCTTCATCCCCATCATCCGACTCCTCCTGCTCCTCTCCCTCTTCCTCCTCCTGAGGTGGACCTCCAATACCTGGTGGCAATGGCTGGGCCCTCTGAATGGCCAGGTTGTGCATCATGCAGCACATAACAATGAAAAGGGAGACTCGAGCAGGGGAGTACTGCAGGGCTCCTCCAGAGCGGTCAAGGCAGCGGAACCGTTGCTTTAGCACCCCGATAATCTGTTTGATCAGGTTCCTGGTGGCGGTATGGCTGTCATTGTATGTGTGCTGAGCAGGAGTGTTGGGGTTGTGGAGGGGTGTCATCAGCCAGGTGGCGAGTGGATAACCCTTGTCTCCGAGCAGCCAGCCGCGAGCTTCATGTGGTGGGTGGAACAGTGCTGGGACACCAGTCTGTCGCAGGATGAATGCATCGTGGCTGCTGCCAGGATAGTGGGCATTGATGGCAAAGATGAGCTGTCTGTGGTCGCACACCAACTGAACGTTCAGAGAGTGGTAGACTTTGCGGTTACAGAACACATCTGCATTGTGATGAGGTGCCCGCAATGCCACGTAGGTGCAGTCAATGGCGCCCTGAACCATGGGGAAGCCCGCTATCATTGCAAAGCCACATGCGCGTTCATCCTGCTTCTCTCTGGTGATGGGGAATGAGATGTACTCCCTTCTCCTTCTGTAGAGAGCATCTGTTACCTCCCGGATGCAGCAATGGACGGCGAACTGCAAAATCTTTGCAATATCCCCAGTTGAAGCCTGGAAGGAGCCGCTGTCGCAGAAATTGAGAGCGACTGTGACCTTCACTGCCACTGAGAGAGACGTCCTGATCCTGAGCTGAGGCTGGAGGTCTGGCTGCAGGAGGTGGCAGAGCTCTGTGACCACCTCCTTGCTGAAGTGGAACCTTCTAAGGCACTGCTCCTCTGAGAGATGAATGTAGGAGAAGTGCTCCCGGAAAACCCTGGGAGGGTAAGGCCTCCTGTTGCGAGGTCTGTCAGCCCTCCTCCTACCTCTGGCCACATTTGGCAATCTCTGTCTCTGCATCCGCTGCCTCTGATGTAGTTGCCGGAGGGCAAGGTGGAGCGCCAGTACAGCCCCCATAAATGAGAGAAAAGAGGACGTAGAAATGCTCAGAGCAATACAAGTGGAGAATCTGTTGGAGCAGCAACAAAGCAAAAATGGATAAAATGTGAACGCAGCCAAAACGCTATCTGACAAGCCAGCAATGAATCTGACCTCCCAATGAACCGGTAAGTGATCCTTTTAAATAGCGCCCCAGGAGCGGAAATCCCAGGTAGCAACGCCTGCTGTTTCTGTTGTTCTCAGCGCCAGGCGGTAAGTCAGGGGAAGCGACTGAATTTCGCATCCGGGGTGCTAACGGGGCGTTGCACACTCATTGACATCACGGTCAGAGCGGCGCTAGAGGGCCAGGCGCTAAGTGTTAGCGCCGGCGCTAAATGCCGACTGAATTTCGCGGGCGGCGTTGGTCATGATTCACATATGAGCCTAGACCACAACAACAACTTGCATTTATATAGCGCCATTAACATAGTAAAACGTCCCAAGGCGCTTCACAGTGGCGGTTATCAAACAAAATTTGACACAGAGCCACATAAGGAGATATAAGGACAGGTGACCAAAAGCTTGGTCAAAGAGGTAGGTTTTAAGGAGCGTCTTAACGGAGGAGAGAGAAGTGGAGAGGTTTAGGGAGGGAATTCCAGAGCTTAGGGCCCAGGCAGCTGAAGGCACGGCCGCCAATGGCAGAACGATTAAAATCGGGGATGCGCAAGAGGCCAGAATTGTAGGAGCACAGAGATCTCGGAGGGTTGTCGGGCTGAAGGAAGTTACAGAGATAGGGAGGGGTGAGACCATGGAGGGATTTGAAAACAAGAAACATTTTAAAATAGAGCATTGCCGGACTGGGCTGCAATGTAGCTCAGTGAGCACAGGGGCGATGGGTGCACCGGACTTGGTGTGAGTTAGGATTCGGGCAGTAGAATTTTGGATGAGCTATAGGGTGGAAGATGGAAGGCCGGCCAGGAGAGGTAACAAAGGCATAGATGAGGGGGCATCATGTCCTCACCTGACATCCATACACATCATCCTTTCCAGCAAGGGTCACTGAATAGCAGTCAAATGGAAGAATTAGAAGACTTTCTCCTCTCTGACTCAATGGCACCAAGTCCATTTGTAGCGCTCTAACTACTGTCCTGATTTGTCTACAAAGCAACAGTAACATATCCAAAGCACTTTGAGATGATTGTGTGGTGTGTTATCACAAAATATCCCTTAATGGTTGTGGTCAGCTAAACCAGCAATCGAACCCGGGACCTTATGGTCTGTATGGCTCAGTACCACGTCATGCGATGAATTTACCCAGTACACCATCAAAGGAGCTCAATATTCTTTTTAACCAAGTGCATTAATCGGATTTAATGAACCAGGGGTTGATGTTTATACTTAGAGTATTTTTATTTTATAGAAGATACAGATTGAAGCTCATAATGAAGTAACAGCAGTTCAGTCCTCACGTGAAATCTAACAGATCAAAGAAATTTCCCCCCAGTTTTTGACAACATTGGACATATATCGCTCATTCCTTTATCGTTGCTGGGTCAAAATCCTTTGTTGAAACCAGGATGAGGGGGCGGGGGTGGGAGGGAGGAACAAATGCCTCAAAGGAAGATAGAGGGAGCCTTTTGGTAACCTCGTCAATCCCTGACAGTAGTTTCAGGATCTAGGCTAAGATCTTCATTAAAAGCACTGAACATCTGCATCTTTTGATCCTGCAGTACTGGGTCTGAGAAATTATGTCATGGACCATCCCTTGGTTCTTCTTGGCCAGATTCTTACTACAGTTTCAAGGAGAGTAGATGTGGAGCCAACCCCTGTGGGGGGGGGGGGGGGGGGGAGGATCCAGTTGTTGTGGTACATGTAGGAATCAACGACATAGGTAAAACTAAGAATGAGGTTCTGCTGAGGGAGTTTGAGGTGCTAGGGTCTAAATTAATAAGCAGAACCTCAAGGGTAATAATCTCTGAATTACTACCTGAGCCATGCGCAAATTGGCATAGGGTCAAGCAGATCAGAGAGTTAAATGCATGGCTCGAAGAGTGGTGTGGGAAGAAGGGGTTTCAATTCATGGGGCACTGGCGCCAGTACACTGGGGAAAGAGGGAGCTGTTCCCTCGGGACAGGCTCCACTTAAACCAGGCTGGGACCAGCGTCCTGGCAAATCGAATAACTGGGGCTGTAGATAGGGCTTTAAACTAAAAAAGGTGGGGGGAGGGGTCAGGTGAGGGGGAATTTAGAAATCTAAAGAGAAAGGTCAAGGCAATAGAGCAGTGTAGCGATTTGGGTAAAAATAAGCAGAGTGTGACAGGAAGGGACAGAGAGTTTAACGGTAGCAGTGCAGCAGAGAATAAGGTCAAAGCAGGGATTTATGGTAAATTTTTTTTAATTAAAGGCTCTTTATCTGAATGCACAAAGCATTCGTAACAAGATAGATGAACTAGTGGCACAAATAGAGATAAATGAGTTTGATCTAATAGCCATTGCAGAGATGTGGTTGCAAGGTGACTGAGGTTGGGAACTAAATGTTCCAGGGTACTTGACGTTTTGAAAAGACAGGCAGAATGAAAAAGGAGTGGGGGGTAGCCCTGATAATAAAGGATGACATAAGGACAGTAGAGAGAAAGTATCTCGGCTCGGAAGATCAGGAAGTAGAATCAGTATGGGTGGAGATAAGGAATGACAAGGGGCAGAAAACACTGGTGGGATTAGTATATAGGCTCCCAAACAGTAGCTATACCGTTGGATAGAATATTAATCAAGAAATTGTAGGAGCTTGTAACAAAGGTAAAGCAATAATTGTGGGGGACTTTAATCTTCATATAGATTGGACAAATCAAATTGGCAAAGGTAGTCTGGAGGACGAGTTCATGGAATGCATTCGGGACAGTTTCCTAGAACAATACTTCATGGAACCAGCCAGGGAACAGGCTATTTTAGATCTTGTATTGTATAATGAGACAGGGTTAATTAGCAATCTCATAGTAAAGGATCCTCTGGGACAGAGTGATCATAATATGATAGAATTTCACATTAAGTTTGAGAGTGACTTGCCTAAGTCCGAAACTACAGTCTTAAACTTAAATAAAGCCAATTACATAGGTATGAGTTGGCTAAGGTAGTTTGGAAAAATAGATTAAAAGGTATGGCGGTAGATAAGCAGTGGCTAGCATTTAAAGAAATATTTCATAATTCTCAACAAAAATACATTCCATTGAGAAACAAAAACTCCAGGTGATCCATCCGTGGCTAACTAAAGAAGTTAAGGATAGCATTAGATTGAAAGAAGAAGCTTATAATGTTGCGAAGAATATTAGTAAGCCTGAGGATTGGGAGAGTTTCAGAAACCAGCAAAGGATGACCAGAAAATTGATAAAAAGGGAAAAAATAGAATATGACAGAAAACTAGCAAGAAATATAAAAACAGATTGCAACAGTTACTACAAGTATGTAAAAAGGAAGAGAGTAGCAAAAGTAAACATTGGTCCCTTAGAGGCTGAGACAGGAGAAATTATTATGGGGAATAAGGAAATGGCAGAAACGATAAACAAATACTTTGTATCTGTCTTCACAGTAGAAGACACAAAAAGCATACCAAAAATAGTGGGGAACCAAGGGTCTAATGAGGGTGAGGAACTTAACGTAATTAATGTAAGTAGAGAAAAAATACTAGAGAAACTAATGGGACTAAAAGCCAACAAATCCCCTGGACCTGACGGCCTACATCCTAGAGTTCTAAAAGAGGTGGCTGCAGAGATAGTGGATGCATTGGTTTTGATCTTCCAAAATTCCCTAGATTCTAAAATGGTCCCAGTGGATTGGAAGGTAGAAAATATAACACCGCTATTCAAGAAAAGAGGGAGAGAAAACACAGGGAACTACAGGCCAGTTAGCCTGACATCAGTCGTCGGGAAAATACTGGAATCCATTGTTAAGGAAGTGGTATCAGGGCACTTAGAAAATCATAACATGATTAGGCAGAGTCAATATGGTTTTATGAAAGGGAAATCCTGTTAGAGTTTTTCGAGGATGTAACTAGCAGGGTAGATAAAGGGGAACCAGTGGATGTAGTATATTTGGATTTCCAAAAGGCATTTGATAAGGTGCCACATAAAAGGTTATTACACAAGATAAGGGCTCATGGGGTTGGGGGTAATAAGTTGTCCCGGCCAACATTCACTCTTCAACCAACACCACCGAAAACTGATTAACTGGTTAATTAATCTGGTTGTTTGTCGGACCTTGCTGTGCGTAAAGTGACAACACTTCAAAATTAATTCTTTGGCTTGGGACATTCTCAGGACATGAAAGGCACTATATCAATTTTTTTAAAATTTATTCATTTATGGGATGTGGGCGTTGCCGGCAAGGCCAGCATTTATTGCCATCCCTAATTGCCCTTGAGAAGGTGGTGGTGAGCCGCCTTCTTGAACCGCTGCAGTCCGTGTGGTGAAGGTGCTCCCACAGTGCTGTTGGGGAGGGAGTTCCAGGATTTTGACCCAGCGACGATGAAGGAATGGCGATATATTTCCAAGTCGGGATGGTGTGTGACTTGGAGGGGAACTTGGAGGTGGTGGTGTTCCCATGCGCCTGCTGCCCTTGTCCTTCTAGGTGATAGAGATCGCGGGTTTGGGAGGTGCTGCCGAAGAAAAATGCAAGTTCTTTCGCTCTGTAGCAGAGACAGTGGCCACTCTTTAAAGTGCTTGGATGGGTGACGGTGACTCTTTGTTGGCTTTGCTTACGCCTCCATTGCTGACCTTGTTGCGGTCCAGACCTGTCTCGGAAGTTTTGACTCTGTCAGTGCAATATAGCCAAGGCTCCTTCCACAGACAGACTAATCAATGCAGAATTTCTACTTTCATTCTCCCCACCCCTTGTTATACTTCCTCAAATAGTTTTTCCTGCTGTAATTAGTTTGGAGCCAGTGCTTGATGTACCAATCCCATTATCTGATCGGAATCCAAATGGTGTCAGGATACCAAGGATAGGATTCTCCTCTTCACTGGAGTATGGCGGTGAGGTGGGCCGTGGAGGGACCCTGTACCCTGAGACCGCTGAATCCCCCACCCATTTTTTTGCAAGGCATTCTCCAGGGAGGGACCGCCACCACGAGAGAGCCTACAAACTATCAGCAACCTGAAGATGTGGTAGTGCTGCAGCACCAGAAGATGTGCCAAGGGACCTTAAGAGGCAGAAGAACCAAAAGGTGAAGAAACCTACCAGTCTTGTAGGCCTCAGCAGATTGAGGCCGACAAAGGCAAGTGCTGGGTCTGAACAGGAAGTAGAGGAGGTCTCTCCTAGGCCCCCTCCCTCCATTTAGAGAAATCGGGACCTTTTTCACAGCTACCCTGAGCCTACTAACACCTTTCACCATGCAGTCCCGGGGAGCGGCAGTAACAGGGATGACCGCAGGAAAATCCACTTGGAACTCGATGCCCAGGACCCGGCTCTCATTTACATGCGGCAGGTGGGGAAGAGCAGCCAGTGGGGGTCCTGGCGGAGGCAAGGGGTCGGAGCGAGAGCACAGCAAAAGGCTTTACCACCAATTTTGCCCCTTTTCTGCTGCTATCCTGGCCCATTAGGGAGTAGAAAGCAGAGGAAACCCCAATCTCAAGCCTCTAATCCCCATTATGTGCATATTGTTAATCACCATTCATTTCACACCTTGTGCACTGAATAGTGTTGAAAGGTGAAATGCACAGGGACTCTGTAACACCACGATTGGCAGCTCCTTAACCAACTGGTTTTTGCAATTTGGCAGGCTAATAGCAAGGTGTAAAATGCATGAGGATTACTGAGCTCTAAATCAATGAAGATTAGTGTCACATTCAGATGCAGAACACCAATGACTGGTTTTGGGGTTTTTGAAACAATCCAACAGCTTCATGGTCAGCTTTTCATTGCCAGATTTTTTTAAATTGAATTCAAATTCTCGAACTGCCACTGTGGGATTTTAACTCACTTTCACTGGATTATTAAACCAGGCCTCTGGATTACTAGTCCAGTAACATAACCATTGCACTACCATTCTCTTGGCAGGACTGGCTTTGGTACATCGGGTATTGGTTACTACTATTGAAGATCTAGTTGCCACGTATCACTGAACTATCTCACTTTGCTCGGTGAGACAGCCACCTGTTAAGCCACAACTATTACTGCAAACTCCTGAGCAGTACATTTGGCATAGAGGCGAAAAACAGCAAATTGCTTTTAAACATTTTTTTTTCTAAACAGCCACCAGTTAACTGATGTTTTTATACAGTATCTTTTTTAAATATATTTATTGTACTGAGATTGGGATGTTTCCAAATCCCGAGCAGGTTTGCTGCAGGAACAACATTCTCATGCCACAGAATTTGGTCCGTTTTTAGTGCAGAAAGGGACCTTGAGCTGACGCAGAATTTTAGGGACCTGACTGTTTGCTTGGGAGCGCCTCTCTCCGACAGCCCAGAATCCTACACACACGAGCCTGCCTAATGAAGGGTGACACCAGCGGTGTTGGAGGGAGTAGCACATCTTTGTCTTGCTGTCTCCGCTCCACGGCAAAGTCCTTTGTCCTTTCCCGCCGACTTCTCAAGGATGTTAGGGCTCAAGACATTTCACATCCAGTCAAGTCAAGAGAGACAGGTCAGCATGTCCCCCAGAGTAGCAGTGGATACAGTGGCTTGAATCTATAAGTTTCTTTATGCTTAACCTTACAACTAGCACACTCATGCTCTGCCAGGGCTCTGTCCGTCCGGCCAGAGGCAGAAACCCCTGGAGTCAACCACAACTTTGGAAGGTAATTGGGAGTTGGAGTCCAACTGTGCCATTCAAGAGGTGGTAAAGAGTGAGTCTGCCCTTTTGAAATACCACTCGATCAGGCTGCCTGGATGTTTGAAACCATCGATTCAAGGGTTCCACAGAATTAAATGGGGCAGCTCCTAATACCCTTGCTTTATGGTGGAGCCCTTTGCTCTGGATTTCTCGAAAGTCACATTATTCAACTTTTGTGGGATTTGTTTTGCACTTCTCGCCTTTGGGGAGCTTACAAGGATGTCTGCCCAGATTTGCACAAGGGTTCCATTCATAAATGAACCTTATCGGTAGGTAGGTGGGACAGTCCAACTTTCTAGTCAAGTGTTTGGAGGAACGGGTCTCTGCTGACACGAGTCTGATGGTAACATACCTGAGGGCTGGTCTGCGGTCAGTTTGGTCACAGAGACCTGTAAGGCAGAGAGCTTGGCTTTCATGTTGCGGATTCCATCAGTAAAACGGTTTTCCTGTCCTTTTAGGAATTGTTGCATTTGTCGGATGGCAGTTAGGACCTTCTGTCTGTTCAGGCAACCCTACACAATGAAAATAGGAGTGAATTGGAGGTTAGTTCTGACATTAACCGATTTCTCTGCAGCCTTTGACACGGTTGACCACATCACCCTCCTCCAATGCCTTTCCTCCTTGGTTTCACTGTTACCGATCGAATCATAGCCAGAGCATCTCCAGAAATAGCTTCTCTTCCCTTCCCTAAAATATTACCTCTAGAGTCCTCCAAGGATCGATCCTTAGCCCCCTCCTCTTCCTCACCTATATGGTGCCCCAGGTGACATCATCCAAAGACATAGGATCAGCTTCCACATGTATGCTGATGACACCCAGTTCTTCTTCTCCACCACCTGTCTTGACCAATGTTCCCTTTAGTATTTTTTGGGTGCGCGGGCCCTTTAAGGGGCTGCGCAGCCCATTCATAATACCACACATGCGTGGATTTTCCCGTTTAAAAGCCGGTGAGCCGGCTGCGCGGGAGCTCCAGAGTGTTGCACGGCCGCGCAGCTTAACGGGAACGTTGCTCTTGACCCCTCCACTGCCTCTCTGTTGTCAGACTGCTTGTCCAACACCCAGTCTTAGATAAGCCTTAATTTCCTCCAGTTAAACATTGGGAACAAAGCCATCATCTTAGGCCCCCAACCAGAAATTCTGTACCCTTGTCACAAATTCCATCCCCCTCCCAGGCCACTTACTATTCGCAACATCGGACTCCCAAGCTGGGCCTCTGACCCCATATCCTCTCCATTGCAAAGACCGCCGCTGACCTCCATCTCCACCTCCATCATATACCTGCCTCCTGCCCTAACTCAGCCCACCTGTCACTGAAACCCGATTCCATATCTTTGCCAGCTCCAGCCTTAATTGCTCCAATACTCTGCTGGCCGGCCTCCCTCAAATCCTCCACTCTTTGTAAACTTCAGCTGCCCATGTCCTATCCTGTATCAAGTCCCGCTCACCCATCACTCTTGTCCTTGTCTACCTACATTGGCTCCCAGTCCTCCAATTTAAAAGCAAAATAAGCGGATGCTGGAAATCTGAAATAAAAACAGAAGATGCTGGAAACACTCAGCAGGTCAGGCAGCATCTGTGGAGAGAGAAACAGAGTTAACGTTTCAGGTCGATGACCTTTCGTCAGAACTGCCTGACCTGCATCTGCATATTTTGTTCCAGCCTTTTCTGTTTTTACCTCCAATTTAATATTCTCATCCTTGTGTTTAAATCCATTTATGACTTTCTTCTCCCTCTCTTTTGTATCCTCCTCCAGCCCTACAGCCTCTTCCCTACCCGAACTCTCCGTTACTCTGACTCTGGCATTTTATTCATCCCCCTCCCCTTTGCCCCACCATTGGAAGCTATGCCTTTACCTGCCTGGGCTCCATGCGCTGAAAACCCACCTCTTTGACCAAGCTTTTGGTCACCCCCCATCCTAATATCTCTTTCTCTGGCGGGACCCATTTTTGTCTGATTATACCTTTGTGCAGCACCTTGGGATGTTTATCTACATTAAAAGCACTATGTAAATGCAAGCACACACATTAAGAAGAGTACTATTTATTTTAACAATTTCATCGAAAAAAATTAAATAGTCACCAGAATTTTGCCTGTTGTTTTGGTAAAGATACTTATTTTATTATCCTCATGAAGACGGTCCTTCCCTGGCAGAGCTGCCATTGACGGGGAGTATCCTGTGCTCCTCTGTAGGAAACATCAGAAGCCACAACTTCAGACTAGCTTGGGAGCCGCCAGATCCCATGGATGCATCTATAAACTGTACCAGGCCCATATGGCTGTGGGCAGCTCTCAGGCTGGTTTAACGGTGCATCTCTTCCCCCAGGGTTCTTTGTCAGTGAGGTTACCATCCAGCCTAACAAGGAGCGATCTTCAACCTGAGGTCTCCAGGCGCATAATAAAAGTGAGAGAAAATTCTGCTGAAACGTAGAAAGGCCATTTGACCCATCGCGCCCATTCCTTCCACAGCCCACTTACAATCTGCCCAATCATGGACTGCCCAACAGGTTAACCTTCTGTGGCATTAATTCGGCACAATTACTCCCAGATTCATAAAAGTGATCGAGTGAAACTCCAGAATGTTTATCTATCCTCAAGTATCAACTCCTCAATCCTGACCTGCTGCCCTCTCAAGCAACAATACTCCCCAGCTCCCCAATCCCAGCTCTAACAGCAGAAGATCTATACGTATCTCATGGAGAATTTGCTCATCTCAGTTCATCACCAGACGTTTTTCCAATTCTTTTTTGGAGGACTGATTAACACAGCAGCCTCTGTGTTTTCTGGGAGTCTTTCTGTGGGGCAGAAAGAAAACCACCTGAGGGGGAAAAAAATGACCACTGCCTCTGTCTCATATGTATTTGCACAGGCTGTTTTTAATGCCATTCCATATCAACAGCAAGAATAGATGGCAGGAAGGATGCGGTTGACAGGACAGTGGGTTGTCTGTACAGGGCAGGATGTGGCATCAGATGCTGACAAAATCCAGCAGCAAGTTTGCCAGCAGTTTACACTGGCATATGGCTGCTATGGGGCTCGGGGCTGGCGCTGATTAGTGCCAACTTAGAATATGTAATTCAGGCAATTTATCCTAGTAAACCCAGGGTAGATTTCAGTAAGACAGACTCAACTCCATTTACCATTATTAACATACTGTAAATTGCTCTGAGAATACAGTTAAACTCCAGTCTCAGTACCGTAGCCACTACAACAACAACTTGTATTTATAATAGCGCCTTTAAAGTAGTAAAACGGTCCAAGGAGCTTCACAGGAGCGTTATCAAACAACATCTGACTAAAGCACCAGAGTGTCCCAGATTGTTTATCTTTATTGTCTTTTTAGCTTTCAGGATTCCTGAATTAATGTCAATTCATAGAATCATAGAATAGTACAGCACAGAAGGAGGCCATTCGGCCCATCGAGTCTGCGCCAAGCAGATTTGCTGACAAGTCAGTGCTGTGGGCTGATAGGTTGAAACGCTCTGAAACTCATTTTATAAGACACCTGGCAGCTATTAGAGAGAAGAGTTTCAACCCGTTTGCCTGGGCTGGATTGACGTAGCGCACTCCCGATACGTTTCCTTTTAAGTGGTGAAGGAATATGGTGGAGGACTTGCAAATTAAAAATTGGCAATTGAAAATAAGAAAGTAAGCAAATTGTTAATGTTTACATTCAGGAACAGTAAGGCCAAGGCAGTGATTAATTGGGTTCCTTTTGTTTGACGTCAGCTGAAGTGATGATGTTGAGAGCTCGCTGATAGGGGTGTAAGGTCAGGGGTTGATCAGGTGAAGTGATGATGCTGAGAGCTCGCTGATAGGGGTGTAAGGTCAGGGGTTGATCAGCTGAAGTGATGATGTTGAGAGCTCGCTGATAGGGGTGTAAGGTCAGGGGTTGATCAGCTGAAGTGATGATGCTGAGAGCTCGCTGATAGGGGTGTAAGGTCAGGGGTTGATCAGCTGAAGTGATGATGCTGAGAGCTCGCTGATAGGGGTGTAAGGTCAGGGGTTGATCAGCTGAAGTGATGATGCTGAGAGCTCGCTGATAGGGGTGTAAGGTCAGGGGTTGATCAGCTGAAGTGATGATGTTGAGAGCTCGCTGATAGGGGTGTAAGGTCAGGGGTTGATCAGCTGAAGTGATGATGTTGAGAGCTCGCTGATAGGGGTGTAAGGTCAGGGGTTGATCAGGTGCATTTGAAAGGAGACAGGCGGCAAAACAGTATCCCTCTAAGAATGGACAGTAATGGAATGATACAAAGATACAAAATGATTGCATGCGACCAGCAGGTGGAAACGGTGGGACCTTGAGAAATGGGGAACATGAGGAGCAACAGAGGGAGCAGTAGAAGGGGACAAAAGAGAACAGAAAGGTTACCACACAAGGGGTGTACATTCTGAGACTGGTCAGAAGGTGGAAAAATGGGTGTCCTCAACGCATATGGTCTTCAGTTATATGGATGAGGAAGTACCCAGGTTCAGTACCTGGTCTGTGCTGAGTTAACGGATTTCAGCCAGGTTGGTCTCAGTACCACCAGACTGAGGAGAGGAAATACAGCCAGGTTTCCCCCACTTCAATGCTTTCCACTTGTCCCGGCTGGGAAGTGCGCATGTGTGTATGTTGCTGGAAGACAGGATCGAGCTTGCGTGTGCTGTCCCGCACAGTAAAATAGCCTGCCGCTACACACTGCCCAGGCTTGTACTCGGGCAACGTAAAGGACAATAGTCGATAAGGTATTCCCTCATGAGCTAACATCTTCAGTAGAGGAGGGGAGAAATTGGGGGTGGAATATGGAAAGCAGAGAGAAGAAAAGTAAGAAGAAACATAAAATTACAAAGCGATATTAACCGATTAAGTGAATGGGCAAAACTGTGGTAAATCGATTTCAATATAGGCAAGTGTAAGGTCATCCACTTTGGACCTAAAACGTATAGATTAGAGTACTTTCTAAATGGTGAAAGGCTAGAAGCAGTGGCGGTCAAAGAGACTTGGGGGTCCATGTACGTAGATCATCAACAGGTCATGGACAGGTACAACAAATAATCAAAAAGGCTAATGGAATGCTGGTCTTTATATCTAGAGGACTGGAAAACAAGGGGGTAGAAGTCATGCCACAGCTATACAAAGCCCTGGAGCACTATGTTCAGTTCTGGGCACCACACCTTAGGAAGGATATATTGGCCTTGGAGGGAGTGCAGTGTAGATTTACCAGAATGATACCTGGACTCTAAGGGCTTATGTTATGAGGAGAGATTACACAAATTAGGGTTGTATTTCCTAGAAATTAGAAGATTAAACAACAATTTGATCATCGTTTTCAAGATATTAAGAGGAACTGACAGGGTAGATAGAGATAAACTATTTCCACTGGTTGGGGAATCTAGGACTAGGGGACATAGCCTTATAATTAGAGCCAGATCTTTCAGGAGTGAAGTTAGGAAATACTTCTACATGCAAAGAATGGTAGAAGTTTGGAACTCTCATCCGCAAATGACAGTTGATGCTGGGTCAATTATTAATTTAAAATCTGAGATTGATAGATTTCTGTTAACCAGGGTATTAAGGGATATGGGGCAAAGGCGGGTATGAAGAGTTAGGTCGCAGATCAGCCATGATCTCATTGAATGGAGGAACAGGTTCGAGGGGCTAAATAGCCTACTCCTGTTCCTATGTTCCTAGAAGAGAAAGAGAGAACAGGAAGAAACCTGCTGATAGAAAAGAGGTCAGGAGATCTGAGTCAGGAAGAACCTGTCAAAGGAACAGAAAAAACAGAATTACAGCTGACCTGTGGAAGATGAGGAAAGAATATTTCCAGCAAAAGTGCAAACTGAGGTGTCCTCATCCACTGTCTTAAACATCCACTCCCTCTACCTCCAGCACACCGTGGCTGCAGTGTGTACCATCTACAGGATGCACTGCAGAAAGTCGCCAAGGCTTCTTCAGCAGCACCTCCCAAACCCGCGACCTCCACCACCTAGAAGGACATGGGCAGTAGGCGCATGGGAACACCACCACCTCCAGGAAAGACTGGCATTTATTGCCCATCCCTAGTTGCCCTTGAAAAGGTGGTGGTGAGCCTTCTTCTTGAACCGCTGCAGTCCGTGTGGTGAAAGTTCTCCCACAGTGCTGTTAGGTAGATAGTTCCAGGAATTTGACCCAGTAATGATGAAGGAACGATTATATATGTTCAAGTCAGGATGGTGTGTGACTTGGAGGGGAACTTGAAGGTGGTGGTGTTCCCATGCGCCTGCTGCCCTTGTCCTTCTAGGTGGTGGAGGTCGTGGGTTTGGGAGGTGCTGTCGAAGAAGCCTTGGCGAGTTGCTGTAGTGCATCCTGTAGTTGGTACACACTGCAGCCACGGTGCACCATTGGTGGAGGGAGTGAATGTTTAAGGTGGTGGATGGGGTGCCAATCAAGCGGGCTGCTTTGTCCTCGATAGTGTCGAGCTTCTTGAGTGTTGTTGGAGCTGCACTCATCCAGGTAAGTGGAGAGTATTCCATCACATTCCTGATTTGTGCCTTGTAGATGGTGGAAAGGCTTTGGGCAGACAGGTGGTGAGTCACTCGCCGCAGAATATCCAACCTCTGACCTGCTCTTGTAGCCACAGTATTTATGTGGCTGGTCCAGTTAAGTTTCTGGTCAATGGGGACCCCCAGGATGTTGATGGTGGGAGATTTAACGATGGTAATGCTGTTGAATGTCAAGGGGCGGCGGTTAGACTCTCGCTTATTGGAGATAGTCATTGCCTGGCACTTGTGTGACGTGAATGTTACTTGCCACTTATCAGCCCAAGCCTGAATGTTGTCCAGGTTTTGCTGCATGCGGGCATAGACTATTTCATTATCTGAGTAGTTGGAACTGAATACTGTGCAATCATCAGCGAACATCCCCACTTCTGACCTTATGATGGAGGGAAGGTCATTGATGAAGCAACTGAAGATGTTTGGGCCTAGGACACTGCTCTGAGGAACACCTGCAGCGATGTCCTGGGGCTGAGATGATTGGCCTCCAACAACCACAGCCATCTTCCTTTGCGCTAGGTACGACTCCAGCTAGTGGAGACTTTTCTCCCCAGTTCCCATTGACTTCAATTTTACTAGGGCTTCTTGATGCCACACTCGGACAAATGCTGCCTTGATGTCAAGGGCAGTCACTCTCAACTCACTTCTGGAATTCAGCTCTTTTGTCCATGTTTGGACCAAGGCTGTAATGAGGTCTGAAGCCAAGTGTTCATGGCAGAACACAAACTAAGCATCGGTGAGCAGGTTATTGGTGAGTAAGTGCCATTTGATAGCACTGCCGACGACACCTTCCATCACTTTGCTGATGATTGAGCGTAGACTGATGGGGCGGTAATTGGCCGGATTGGATTTGTCCTGAATTTTGTGGACAGGACATACCTGGGCAATTTTCCACTTTGTTGAATAGTACTGTAGCTGTACTGGAACAGCTTGGCTAGAGGCATGGTTTGTTCTGGAGCACATGTCTTCAGCATTACAGCCAGGATGTTGTCAGGGCCCATAGCATTTGCTGTATCTAATGTGCTCAGTGGTTTCTTGATATCACATGGAGTGAATTGAATTGGCTGAAGACTGGCTTCTGTGATGGTGGGGACTTCAGGGGGAGGCCAATATGGATCATCCACCTGGCACTTCTGGCTGAAGATGGTTGCAAACACTTCTGCCTTGTCTTTTGAACTCACGTGCTGGGCTCCGCTATCATTGAGGATGGAGATGTTCATGGAGCCTCTTCCTCCCGTTAGTTGTTTAATTGTCCACCACCATTCACGACTGGATGTGGCAGGACTGCAGAGCTTTGATCTGATCCATTGGTTGTGGGATCACTTAGCTCTTTCTATAGCATGCTGCTTCCGCTGTTTAGCATGCATGTATCCTGTGTTGCAGCTTCACCAGGTTGCCACCTCATTTTTAGGTACGCCTGCTGCTGCTCCTGGCATACTCTTCTACATTCCTCATTAAACCAGGGTTGGTCCCCTGGCTTGATGGTAATGGTAGAGTGAGAGATATGCCAGGGCATGAGGTCACAGATTGTGGTGGAATACAATTCTGCTGCTGCTGATGGCCCACAGCACCTTCATGGATGCCCAGTTTGAGCTGCTAGATCTGTTCTGAATCTATCCCATTTAGCACGGTGGTAGTGCCACACAACACGATGGAGGGTGTCCTCAGTGTGAAGACGGGACTTCGTCTCCACAAGGACTGTGCAGTGGTCACTCCATGGACAGATACATCTGCGACAGGTAGACTGGTGAGGATGAGGTCAAGTAGGTTTTTCCCTCGTGTTGGTTCTCTCACCACCTGCTGCAGGCCCAGTCTGGCAGCTATGTCCTTCAGGAATCGGCCAACTCGGTCAGTAGTGGTGCTACCGAGCCACTCTTGGTGATGGACATTGAAGTCCCCCACCCGTAGTACATTCTGTGCCCTTGCTACCCTCAGTGCTTCTTCCAAATGTTGTTCAACGTGGAAGAGTACTGATTCATCAGCTGAGGGAGGGCGGTAGGTAGGATTCAGCAGGAGGTTTCCTAGCCCATGTTTGACCTCATGCCATGAGACTTCATGGGGTCCAGAGTCAATGTTGTGAACTCCCAGGGCCACTCTCCACTGTGTCAGCACCTCTATTGGGTCTGTCCTGCTGTTGGGACAGGACATACTCAGGGTTGGAGATGGAAGAGTCTGGAAGGTATGATTCTGTGAGTATGACTATGTCAGGCTGTTGCTTGACTAGTCTGTGGGACACTTCCAATTTTGACACAAGTCCCCAGATGTTATTGAGAAGGACTTTGCAGGGTCAACTGGGCTGGGTGCGCCTTTGTCGTGTCCGGTGCCTAGGCCGATGCCGGGTACTCCGTCCGGTTTTATTGTTAATGTACTTCTTTGTCGGGGTTTGGTACAATTGAATGGCTTGCTTGGCTATTTCAGAGGGCAGTTAAGAGTCAACCACATTGCTGTGGGTCTGGAGTCACATATAGGCCAGAGCAGGTAAGGACGGCAGATTTCCTTCTCTAAAGGGCATTAGTGAACCAGATGGGTTTTTACGACAATCCGATAGTTTCATGGTCACCATTACTGATACTAGCTTTTTATTCCAAATTGATTTAATTAACTGAACTTAAATTCCCCAACTGCTGTGGTGGGATTTGAACTCATGTCTCCCGATCATTAGTCCATGATGTGGAGATGCCGGTGTTGGATTGGGGTGGACAAATGTGAAAAGTCGCACAACACCAGGTTATAGTCCAACAGCTTTATTTGAAATCACAAGCTTTCGGAGCGCTGCTCCTTCATCAGGTGAAGTGAAGAGATGCATATAGGCACAGCATATATAGTCAGAGAACACTGCCAGATGATTACAGTTAACCCTAACCCTAACCCTAACCCTTAACTGTAATCATCTGGCAGTGTTCTCAGCCTATATATGCTGTGCCTATATGCATCTCTTCACTTCACCTGACGAAGGAGCAGCGCTCCGAAAGCTTGTGATTTCAAATAAAGCTGTTGGACTATAACCTGGTGTTGTGCGACTTCTCACATTTGATCATTAGTCCAGGCCTCTGGATTACTAGCCCAGCAACATAAAAACGAAAGACTTGCATTTCTATAGCACCTTTCACAACCTCAGGATGTCCCAAAGTGCTTTACAGCCAATGTGGGAAACGTGGCAGCCAATTGCGCACAGCAAGCTCCCACAAACAGCAATGTGCGAATGACCAGATAACCACTATGCTACCGTACCCCTACTGTAGCTGTGTACTATACACACACACACACATTAAAAACTAACTCACATTGGCATCGTCAGCATTTGAGGTTTAGTTGCAACAGCCAGCTCTTCTCTGAAGCTCACAAGCATTTCTATAAATCGGATTATTGCAGAGCTAACAGGACCAGCGGTGTTTATATCCGATGCCTTTGAACCGCTTTACATTGGCCATTATACAGTAACAGCTGGAAGAAACACCTCATGTCCTTCAAAGTCATTAAACGAACAGATTTTAATGTCTGCAGTGCATTCTGCATGAAATGTTGTACTTTTTAGATTTGTTCAAACGCACTTTAGCGCACACATCACATCAATGAGATTTTCTCGGAGAACAACTTGCAGCGACATCAGAGACCTGGGAGCCCCTCCATCCCTGTCCCCCTGCAGATTATTGATTCTACAATTTACTCACGTTTCTTACCGATAAACTATTTTTCCTTTTCTCTCACAACAATCTGCAGCACAGCAGTAAAAACAGAGGTTGCTACTTGCCTGCGAAGCCTGTGACGGGTAAAGGCAGGAGAGTACCAGGTACAGAAAAAGGCTGTACTGAATCCCAGGAACCATATCGCCACTGCTCCTTTACTCTTAGGGAATGCCTTCAAGATCTGCACGTGTGTGGGTTTTTTCTCCCCCCCACCCCCCCTACACCGGGAAAACTCCTAGCTTTCGCTGGCAGGACCATTCACATTGGGCTCATTGTGGAGTCAGTCGGTTTCACTCCCTGGACAGGATGACGGCAGGTGGGAGTTCAGCAAAGTCTTTCAAGGGAGCTTCTTTTCCAGACTCGACTGAATCCACATACTCAGGTTTGTTCCCTTGCTGCGGGACGGGAGTTGATCTCCACTGGACTGTGTGGTCAGGGTGAAGGATTGCTTTGGTCTCAGGTTCCTGTCAGAATGATATGTGCCGCCCCTTTAAGGAGCTGGAGGGCTGGTGGAATTTAGACAAAAAAAAATTGCTTCAACTTTACAGCTATTATTATCTTAAGGTAGCAAATCGCGCTTTAAACAATGACCTTCCTTGATTATACACGTTAGTGACAAGGGCTACATCATAACAACAACAAAATAAGTATGTTGTCAAATAAGGACTGATTTACAACTGGTTTATATGCGCACACATACATGTAAATGTGAAAACAGAATATTGTAAGGGTTCTATGTACACTGTGGATTTATACAACGAACGATTTATGTTGCTTTCAGATTTCAAAATTGAGCACCACAGACTGAGAATGTTAACAATAAAAGTTTACATTAACTGCATTCGTGCTTTTAAAACATTATCAAAATGGTCAGTGATAAGGTATCTTTTTAGCCTCAACAGGGATTAGAAAAATATTTTGACGTGAATCCTGTCAAATGGCAACATTTTCCCTGCTTATCTTTTAAATTCCAATTACTATGCACTTATAAGAAATATTAGATGTGGCAAAATCTATGTAATGATGCAGCACCTTATCACATGCAAAGCGTTTGATGACCAGTGGAACAATTCTCAAGTGCAGTTTCACACACAGCAAATGAGATGAAATGAACCTTTAAGCTGCTTTTGGTGTCTTTGGTCGAGGGGAAAAGGTTAGGACAGTGGGAGAATGCCCGACTCTTTTCAAGTAAGGATTAGGGGATGGGTGGGGTGCTGGGCGGGTGGTTTAGTCTGTTTCCGACTACTGCCCTGTTACAAAGCCTTAAATGTAGCGTGTGTGTTTTTTAAGTACCTATTGGGCATATGGATACATAATGAAATCACATTTCCCCTTCGTTTGAAACCGTTCTGCCAGGACTCCTGAATCAACATTGCAAAATGCGTGTGACTCAATTGTCCCCCGTGTCCATGAACATATCACCTGTATTGTATTGATTAAAGCAGTGATATTAGATTACTGCCTATCAGCTTTCTACTGTGAGTATCTGCTCTCTATATCCAGCTAAGAAAAAACCTTCCTGGGCTGTTTGATATGAAACGAATTCACCAGAAGGAGAGGAATGCTGCTGCTGCTAGTTTAACAGCCCAGAAAGGTTTTCTCTTTGCTGGATAGAGAGAGCAGATACTCACAATAGAAAGCTGATAGGCAGTAATCTAATATAACTGCTTTAATTAATACAATACAGGTGATATTTTCATTTTTCAGGAATGCGCACTTGAATTGACACCCATCTATGATATATATATTAAAAAGCGTACATTTATATGCGATTTCTGTTTGTAAAACCTTACTTCCTATTGTGACATCTTTGTCATACTTTAATGTCAACTTGTTCCTATTATAATTACTATGCCCACATTTGCCTATGTAAACATGTCACACTGTAATGACACCCTCCTGACAATGGTGGCGCTGTAGAGCCTCAGTTTTCCAGCTCCCTACTCCTCAACCAAACTCCTATGTCCCAGGCAACTGTACTTCACTCCTTCCCAAACTACCACTGCTTTTGCTGTTTAAAAATCAAAATATTAGATACAATTAAGAACAGAATGTATGACTTTAAAATGAGGATGATGTCTGCCCACTGTGGTCCAGTTATCACCTGCTCTCTAACCCCACTTCACTTGAAGACTATCCTTAATCTTGACTCCCCATGTGCAATGCCACCGGTGGTCGACTAGTATAATAGCTGAAAAAATGCCACGGGTTTTTTCATATCCTCCATTTATATAGCACCTTATCACGTCTCTCAGAAATACCTCAACACTTCACAAACAATGGATTACTTTGGCAGGCAGCGAACCTATGCACACAGGAAGATCCCAAAAACAGCAGTGAGATGAATGACCAGTTAATCAGGCTGTGGTGGTGTTGGTTGAGGGAGGAATACTGGCCAGGTCACTGGAATAGCTCCCTTCTTCGCTTACACTATGGGAGCTTTTAACATTCACGCAGAAGGCAGGATAGACATCAGTTTTAATGCCTATTCGGAGGGCAGGGAGATCACTTCAGGAGTGGATCACCATTCATAACAGCGGCGAAGCTGGATGGAGGAATTCCAGCCCCACAATCTTTGTTTGCTCAAAGGTACCCCTAAAATGCTTTGTAAAACTGATTATCCTAGTGCTGTACGTGTGTGGATTGAGACGGTGGTGGGCGCTGACTCATTGTCCACATGAAGCAGGACCCACCTAAGGTCCAGATTGATTGAAGTTAGGCTACCCATTAATGGCTCATCGTGAGTGGGTGGAGTGACTGTCCAGACACTGAGAGAAGGTGGCTGACCCAGGGCTAATTGGACACAAAGAGGAGGTTAGCTTGAAGGCTGGGTTGCAGTCTAGCCAAATGTGATGGCTATCAGTGCCCTCTGCTGGTTGTTATCTGGAAGGACTCCACAATAAATAATCGACTTCAGAAACACAGCTGGTGAGCGTCCTCTGCCGGACAAGAGGAAGTGGCGACAAGGTTCTGGCTTAAAGGGGCAGGCATGTACATAAGGTTGACAGATTCAAAACTGTTCTGTGGTGAGATCCTACACTGTTTCTTTTGTGAACATCCAAGCTAATAGGAATCAGCAACATATTTCAAAAATCAACAGGGGTGTTTAGAGAGAGGGTCGCTTGGTTCCCCAGTGACTGTAGCTCCAGATTGTACTGATGTGTTTGTCGAACTGAAATCCTTCAGGTTGGAGGTTTCTCCAGCCCTGGAAATGGACGGACTAATGGATGATACACAGAAGAATGGAGAGAGAGTGGAGGAACTGAAGAAAAGGTTAGTGCTGGAATCAGGATTGCAGAGATTGAGAACTCAGTTGCTCATCAACCTGAAACATTGGCCACCGATCTTTACTGGGGTGAGATTTCAAAGCAGGAGGGAGGAGTTCTGGTTGGGCGTGGTTTTTTTTCAACATCATCCGCACCCGGAAGCCAGCCTGATTGACAGTGGGGGTGGGGGGTGAGGGTGGGGGGGGGAAGGCAGCAGAAAAAGCAGCAGCCCAGGAACAGGGATAGAGATCGCAGGGGCGGGGGGTGGTGGTGGGGTGGGTACAGCGTGGCTTCGAGGGTCGGGGTGTTGGCGAGAGATTGGGGCAGAGATGAGGTCATCGGGAAGGCCGGTGATCACCGGGGGATCAGTGATCGTGGTGGGGGGGGTGGGGGGAGGGGGGATCTGATTGTGGGGGGGGGCTCCGATCCGGGTAATGAGGCAGGTTAGCTTGGGGGCTGGGGGGAAGCACACTTGCTCCTATAAGAGCAGGGAGGTTATGATGGAGCTGTACAAAACGCTAGTTAGGCCACAGCTGGAATACTGTGTGCAGTTCTGGTCGCCACACTATAGGAAGGATGTGATTGCATTGGAGAGGGTGCAGAGGAGATTCACCAGGATGTTACCTGGGCTGCAGCGCTTCAGCTATGAAGAGAGACTGGACAGGCTGGGGTTGTTTTCCTTGGAGCAGAGAAGGCTGAGGGGGGACCTGATTGAGGTGTACAAAATTATGAGGGGCATAGATAGGGTAGATAGAAAGGAACTTTTCCCCTTAGTAGAGGGGTCAATAACCAGGGGGCATAGTTTCAAGTTAAGGGGCAGCGGGTTTAGAGGGGATTTGAGGAAAAACTTTTTCACCCAGAGGGTGGTTGGAATCTGGAACTCACTGCCTGAAAGGGTGGTAGAGGCAGGAACCCTCAACATTAAAGAAGCATTTAGATGAGCACTTGAAACGCCATAGCATACAAGGCTATGGACCAAGTGCTGGAAAATGGGATTAGAATAGACAGGGCTTGATGACCGGCGCGGACACGATGGGCCGAAGGGCCTCTTTCTGTGCTGTATGACTCTATGACTATGACTCCTACTGGCCCACAAGCTGGAAAGGCACTTCCAGCCTGTTCCTGTTCCATGCAGCAGCACCATCCCTTTAGCACCCGGGGAAACCCGACCAGCCAGCGTTAAAGCTGGACAAGAGATAATATCTGAGGCACACATCCTCATTAAAATATTTAAATCAGCAACCTGCCTCCTGGGAGCGGGTTGGTTGCTCGTCCCCCGTCCCACCACCGTTAACACTGGAAGTGGGCGGGCTCGAGGCGGGTTTGACAATTTTTAAATTTTCACATCCCACCCGAAACCCACCCGTTTTGCGGGGTTAGAATTACCCCCCAAAGATGCTGCCTGACCTGCTGAGTGTTACCAGCCTTTTCTGTTTTTATTTCTGATTTCCAGCATCCGCAGTATTTGGCTTTTGACTCACTTGCTTACTTGATGTAGCACAGGAATACACAGCTAATAAACTGCCAACACCTGACAACTTATGTGCAAGATCCTTGATCAGAACCAAGTAAAATTGATTCCACATCCCCAATGGCCTAGTGAGTCTATGCCGACTGGGACAGGCCCAGGCCCAGGCCCAATCCCCGTCTGTGCGGAGTTAGCTGGCGTCCAACTGGACAGCGGTAACAGGGCTACAGTACCTCTGGGATCGGAAATGGGAAATCAGCCAGGGTTCCCCGCTGCTGATTGCTATCCGGCAAACTCTGCTGGAAGCGGACCTGTGTAGATGTTAGGAAAGAAGATGATTGGGCTCCGCCGTGATGCCCCTTGTGGTCAAATAGCCTACCAACACTAACTGTCCAAGCTCACACACGATTAATGGGTAAGGTACCAGGGAGGGACCAGCTCTCAAAGAACTAAAGTATGCCTTTAAGAGGAGTGGGAAGAAAAAGAAAATTGTTCTAATTTTCATCCAGTAAAAATGAATGCACCAGAGGACTGACAGTTCCACACGGCTAATGCAACTTATATCTTTAAGAAACAAATTGTCTACTATTTAGCAGTTTTGATTTAATGAAATCTTTACCTTTTTCTAATAAATTGATGGTGTCCTGTATTTATTCTTAATTCTTCACACGGTCTAATTCAAATCATTAACAATGCTTTTTTTCCCAGCTTTTTGAATTTGACAGGTCGCCCACCAGTTTCCCGCAGTGCCTAGACCTTGTCTTTGAAGCTGAGGCAGGAGGTCACTTGCCATTGAATCAGATGTTGAGTTGACAGCTTCAGATGTCAAGTCAAAGCTCCCCGCTGATTGAGAAATGTTCCCTAGTTTCTCTAAACTGCATTTCCACTACAGATTCACAAGTCTCCATCCAGTCTGACCTCATTACCTCTCCCACCATTGACAGATCGCTTCTGTCATCTCTATTTCACCTGCCATCTATTCCATCAGCATGGGTGTACTTTATATTGTCTCACCTTGGTCCTCAGAATCTGACCACAATCAGCCCCAACACCAGCATCACCAGGCACACCAGCAGCACCAACAATCACACCAACCTTCTCCGCAATCACCTGATGCTGCACAGGACAGAGGGCATCAGCACCCGACCACATTTCTGCCCGGGACGCCAGGGATGGCCTCAACAGTGCCACATTTACTTCACTTGACGCTGCACACCCTGGCTGCCACATGATGTGCCAGGTTGGCACCATCCCACACCAACAACATAATGCATCCCTACAATGCCCAAGCCATAGAAAAGCTGAGTCTTTTTTGAATGGTGAGAGATTGGGAAATATTGGTATTCAGAGAGACCTGGGTGTCCTTGTACATGAATCACTGAAAG
Organism: Squalus acanthias; assembly: GCA_030390025.1. Lineage (NCBI taxonomy): Eukaryota > Metazoa > Chordata > Chondrichthyes > Squaliformes > Squalidae > Squalus > Squalus acanthias. Next base: position 72,842 of record JASTWF010000067.1, on the reverse strand, counting down.
TTAACATGCAGGTACAACAGCAAGCAATTAGGAAAGCAAATGGTATGTTGGCCTTTATTACAAGAGGATTTGAGAATAAGAGTAAAGATGTCTTACTGCAATTATATAGGGCCCTGGTGCGACCACACCTGGAGTATTGTGTACAGTTTTGGTCTCCTTACCTAAGGAAGGATATACTTGCCATAGAGGGAGTGCAACGAAGGTTCACCAGACTGGTTCCTGGGATGGGGGATTGTCCTATGAGGACAGATTGAGTAGACTAGGCCTACATTCTCTAGAGTTTAGAAGACTGAGAGGTGATCTCATTGAAACATACAAAATTCTTACAGGGCTTGACAGGGTAGATGCAGGGAGGATGTTTCCTCTGGCTGGGGAGTTTAGAACCAGGGGTCACAGTCTCAGAGTATGGTGTCGGCCATTTAGGAGAGAGATGAGGAGAAATTTCTTCACTCAGAGGGTGGTGAATCTTTGGAATTCTCTACACCAGAGGGTTGTGGAGGCTCAGTCGTTGAGTATATTCAAGACCGAGATCGATAGATTTTTGAATATTAAGGGAATCAAGGGATATGGGGATAGTGCAGGAAAGTGGAGATGAGGTAGAAGATCAGCCATGATCTTATTGAATGGCGGAGCAAGCTGAAAGGGCCGAATTGCTTACTCCTGCTCCTATTTCTGATGTTCTTATGTTCTTATTCCTATCACACTCATCACCATTGCGGGGGGTACCGTTATGTCTCACCATTCACTGCAACTCACTAAGCCACTTCCAAAGGTGCGCACAAATCTGTCCAAGAACGCAAAGTGTTGAAAATAAAGATTTCAATGTTTGACGGCACATTAACAGAAACTTCACATGAACATTGGCTCAAACACACAAGTGCCTACCCTTGTGTGTTGTTAGTTAGTATGATTGGACTAGGATGAGGGTGAGTGTGAGGGGTGGCTAGTGAGATGGGGATGTGATAATATAGATAGAGAGGGATGGGTGGAGTTGCAAGGTAAGTTGGTGTGCGTAAGGATGTGCAGGAGTTGAGTAGGGAAGGCAGAGTGATGGGGATGTAATGAGTGGCACAGCAGGATGAGGTTGAGTGTGGCTTTGCAGTAACGATTCGTGATCATTGAAAGGTTTGCGCCACTGCAGCCTGGTCCTCCTGATGATGCTCCTGCTTGTGTCCTCCTATGTAATGTGCAACCAGGCTGCGTTGGTCTCCTGGGGAGGTCTCTTCCGCCCATTGGAAGGGAAGAGGACTTCCTTGCGTGCTGTGACTCCCTGCATAAGCATATGGAGGGAGTCATGGAAGAGCCTGGGTGCAGCCGTGCACCTCTGTGCAGTGCTTGTCAGTGTTTGCAGCACTTCAATGCTGTAGAACACTGAAAGCACAAATGTCAAAGTAAATGTTGTTATAAAACACATTTTGTTGTGCACTTGAGTAGTAACAAATTCAGTCTTCTGGTTATAATCATTTTATTCTTCAACTTCAGTATTAAAAGCAATTTACAACCTGAGTATTGTCACAGATAAGTGTGCGAACCTAGGCATGGGTCCTGTCTCGTACTGCTTAAACAAATGAAAAAGCTTATATTTATACACTGTTTTCTTATCAAACTGGAACTGGCATTGCCTAATATGGTAGTCTCTGGCTACAGCATAGTCCAGAGATACAAGGCTACATTTTCTTCAACATGCTGTGGTAAGCCTAACCCTTCTAGTTTCTAGACATTCTTACCATAAATAAACATATCCAAGGCTGGTTGGTTGCGAACACCAGCAGTTGCTAAGTGAAATCTGTATCTCTCTCTCACTCTATCTCTCTCTCTCTCTAATGATGCCATCCACCTTTTTTTCCTATATTCAATGAACTAAACATGAACACCTTTCAGAAGCTGAATTAACCGAGTTCCATATGCCAACACTTTGTATCTCACTCATGCTGTACCTGGCTTGGGAGTGTTTGATGGGATCGTGTAGAGGACGCTTTCCTCTGTATCTAACCGTGTTGCAGCTGGCCTGGGAGTGTTTGATAGGACAGTGTAGAGGGAGCTTTACTCTGTATCTACTCATGCTGTACCTGCCCTAGGAATGTTTGATGGGATAGTGTGAAGAAAGACTTGCATTTACATAGCGCCTTTCATGACCACCGGACATCTCAAAGCTCTTTACAGCCAATGAAGTACTTTTGAAGTGGAGTCACTGTTGTAATGTGGGAAAACGTGGCACAGCAAGCTCCCACAAACAGCAATGTAAAAATGACCAGATAATCTGTTTTTGTTACGTTGGTTGAGGGAGAAATATTGGCCACGATACCGGGGATAACTCCCCTACTCTTTTTCAAAACAGTGCCATGGGATCTTTTACGTCCACCGGAGAGCAGACAGGGCCTCGGTTTAACGTCTCACCTGAAAGACTGCACCTCCGACAGTGCAGCACTCCCTCAGTACTGCATTGGAGTGTCAACCTAGCTTTATGTGCGCAAGTTCCTGGAGTGGGACTTGAACCCACAACCTTCTAACTCAGAGGCGAGTGTGCTACCAACTGAGCCACAGCTTACACTGTAGGGGAGCTTTACTCTGTATCTAACCCGTGCTGTAGCTGGCCTTGGAGTGTTTGAAGGGACAGTGTAGAGGGAGCTTTACTCTGTATCTAACCCATGCTGTACCAGGCCTGGGAGTGTTTGATGGGCTAGTACAGAGGGTGCTTTACCCCATTATTACCCATGATGCACCCTCCAATTAATGCTCCGATGGTCCCTCTCTTTGATACCCTGAAGATCCCTCCACTTATTGCTTCTGACACTATTCCTGTTACAGGGAATAGACTTGTTTCGGAGCACAAAGGAGGTTGTGATATCCTTGCCTCATCCCAAACACCATTTCCACAAACTGCCTCTCTGTTTGTTTCCTGGCTCCTTTGTGATGTCACCTGGAGACAGGTTTACGCCCCTGGTTACACAGCATCAGTGGGAGTCACTGTGGGAGGAGCTGGACTGTGAGCGAGTTTAGTCCCTATAAATTTAATATTAAGGTAAGTAATTCAGCCAAATGTCATACAATCATAGTATGGTTACAGTACAGAAGGAGGCCGTTCAGCCCATCGAGCCTGTCCCACTCCCTCGCCCTTTCCCCTAGCCTGCAAATTTTTTCCTTCAGATACTTATCCAATTCCCTTTTGAAAGACATTAATTACAAATATATTCACATTAAATATAATCATAGTAACAAAAATAGTCCAATTGTATTCCACTTAAATTCTAGAATTAATATTCATTTTTAGATTCGAAGATTCTTGGCATGAACAGTATCTCTGGAAGGTGGAGAGAGAGGAGTCGAATCATCGTCACACTTACTGGGACTGGAAAAGGTCGCTGGATTCACAGAGAAGATCTGGTGGGAACAAGAACCCCAGAGGTGAGAGTCTAACCAGCTGCTGGGAGCTGTCTGACAGCTGCCATAAGGCTCAGCCTTTGCTGCGACAAGTTGACCTGAATTTAACTCGAATGTAAAGCTAGCCAATACCTCACCTGGGAGTGCTTGACACTTACATGTAGAGGAAGTTTTATTCTGTGTTCTTACAGTGCAGTACCTGAGCTGGTGTGCTTCATTGGATAGTTTCAGAGGAGCTGCACGTAGCAGTTAACACATGCTGGATCTGAGTTGGCTGTGTTTGGTGAACCAATTTAGAGAGAGCTTCACTCTGTATCTAACCCGTGCTCAGCCTGCCCTGGGAGTGTTTCATGGGAAAGTGTAGATGGAGCATTACTCACTATATAACCACATGCTGTACCTGCTCTGGGAGTGTTTGATGGGATAGTGTAGATGGAGCTTTCCTCTGTATCTAACTCATGCTGCACCTGCCCCTGGGAGTGTTTGATGGGATAGTGTAGATCAAGCTTTACTCTGTATCTAACCCATGCTCTGCCTGCCCAGGGAGTGTTTGATCAGACAGTGTAGAGGGAGCTATACTCTGTACCTAAACTGTGCTGTACCTGGCCTGGGAGTGTCTTATGGGATAGTACAGAGGGAGCTTTACCCGATTATTGTCCATGATGCACCCTCCAAGTAATCCTTTGATGATCCCACCACTTGATACCCCTGAAGATCCCTCCACTTATTGCCTATGACGCCCTTCCTGTTACAGGGAATAGACTTGTTTCAGAGCACAAAGGAGGTTGTAATATCATTGCCCCATCCCAAACACCATTCCCACAAACTGCCTCACTCTGTCAAAGCAGGAGGGAGACACACTTGCTGATATAAAGAGAAGGGAAACTTTCTGGTGTATAAAGCAAGAGGTAGACATGGGGGCCATTGAATAGTGGGACCTCACATTTGGAAGATGGGAGGGATAATTTATCAGTGGTAATTTTGGGAGTCTGTGCTCCCTGCTTGGAGTCTTTGTACATGGGATTGGGTTGGAGACGGGACTGTTTGTACAACCTGCGTTCATGCCCAGTGAGACTGCACACCAGGAGCACAGCCTGGTCATGTGACCCTGTAATACCTTGAGTGGGAGGGGCTTGGGCTGCTTTTTGACATGTTTCCTGGCTCCTTCGGGTTTACGCCCCTGGTTACACAGCATCAGTGGGAGTCACTGTGACAGGAGCTGGACTTGGCAGCTGACACTGCCAGTGAGTTTAGTCCTTATAAATAGGGGAAATAATAGAACAATTTAATATTAAGGTAAGTAATTCAACCAAATGTCATTAATTACAAACATATTCAAAGTAAATATAATCATAGTCACAAAAATAGACCGAATGTATTCCAATTACAGATTCTAGAATTAATATTAATTTTTATATTAAATGTTTCATGTAGTGAAGAGTATCTCAGGAGGGTGGGAGAGAGTGGAGCCGAACCATCATCACACTAACTGGGACTGGAGAAATGTCGCTGGATTCACAGAGCAGATCTGGTGGGACCAAGACCCTCAATGTCAAAGACGGGATGAAACAAGAAGCCCCAAGAATGATTGTAAAGGTGAGGAACTTTACTGAGGATCCCATCAGTCCAGGATTTTGCCGAGGTGAGAGTCTAACCATCTACTGGGTGCTTCTTCGACAAATGCCATAAGGGACTGCCTTTGATGCGACTAGTACAACAGAGCTCAACTTGTATGTAAAGCTAGCCCATACCTGGGACTGCTTGACACTTACATGTAGTGGGATTTTTATTCTAAGTTCATCCCATGCTGTACCTGAGCTGTTGTGCTTCATTGGGTAGTGTCAGAGGAGCTGTACGCTGAATTTAAAACATGCTGGATCTGAGTTGGCTGTGTGTGATCAACCAATTTAGAGAGAGCTTTACACTTCATCTAAGTTGTACTGTACCTGGCCTGGGAGTGTTAGATGGTAATGTAAAGTGGGAGGCTTTACTCTGTATCTAAGCAGCGCTATACCAGGCCTGGGAGTGTTTAATGGGACACTGTAGAAGGAACTTTACTCTATATCTAACTGAGACTGACTGATTGACTTTCTTTCATATACCCAGCATGGGCTTGAACTCAGATACTTTCCGCATACTCACAGAGATCAGCGCGAGAGCACAAAACATCCCAAACACAGGAGCTGACCCTGAGATGGTGCGACACTATCTCTGCAGCTACATTGGCAACCTTTAGAGATGAACCCCTGTCCGCGCCCATCCTACTTTATCATTTTCTTGTGGTTACAGTTGGAATATTGCAGGTGTGTGACGTCAAGCCTAAGGAATTTCCCACCTTTGACCTCTTCAATTATTTTATTTCAGCTCAGCTTTGAAGACCAGGACTGTCCTTCAGATGTCCTGCATTTCCTGACAGCGCATTTCCAGTACTGGACATGTGACAAGAGAGTGACACCAAAGAGGTAGGACATGTGCAGCCACACTCATCAACATCCATCTTGCCCACACCTGTTGCTGTGCTGTGACAGATCGAGAAATGCTGGAGTTCCCCTGTGGAGGGAGGCAACGGCAGCTCTGCTGCAAAAGACAGTCAGTCACTCGACACAAGAGATGGTGAAGGAAAGAATCAGAAAATGTAAAGCTTTGAGGAACTGGATTCTGAACAAAAAGAGGTTCCTCAGATCATGGCGTATTCACCCCAGATACATGTGTCAGAAATGTTTGTTGTCCACAATTAATCCTGAGTGCCTGCCGCTCAAGAGGAGTAACAGTCAATTCCAGATTAACACATATTGAGGCCTGTTACAAAGGTATTGGAAACCAAACAGGACAAAGACAAATAGCACTGAAGTATTGATCAATGGGAAGATCTGAATTATAGACAGATTCAATTTAATCCTGCAGGAAGGAAGGAAAAAAAAAAGGAAGGAAGGTTCTAATCTGTAATAACCGGGACATTGAAGCACTAATGTGCTGTGCCATGGACTGAATAGGATCAACATTTCCCACTTTCAGACACTTTCCCACTGCTGATTATGGAGTGGGTTGGCCCCATTAGCTGGGTTTACAGTGAATCTCACCATTTGTTTCTAACGTCCAATGTGTTTAAATTCAGTTTATTGTTATGTTTCCTCTCCAGAGGCTGATGGTACAGAGCTGACCAACGTACAGACACTGGCCAACGCTGAATCAGAGGGGAAATTTATAGAGATTATTTTCTCCTCTTTTACCTCACCCATAACTCTTGGGAGACACAAGTGGTAACTTCTGGCTCCCTTAGTCACCATTCCTGTTAATGTTGGGCCAGATTGGGGACCCAAGGCCCTGTCCCTCTGAAGTACTTAGATGACATCTCCATAGCCATGGAAAGCTTCATCTGACTGATGTAGAATCCAGTCTCTGGCACTTCATGAGTGGGAGGAGGATCCGCTCTAATGGCACCAACACTGTCCTTGGGTCTTTTTCTCCCATCAGCAGCACAGCATCCCTTTACCATCTCCTGCATCAAAAACTCGGGTTGACCTTACTGGTCTTCCTTTGATTCCTTTCCTTAGTTGGCAGACTTTCCTGCAGTCTATTTTTTGTAATTGTGAACCCAGGTGTAGGGCCCAGACCCAGTAGCAGCAGAGCATGATTGAGGCCAAAGGCAAATTTGTTGGAACAAATCTCTGGGACTTAGGAATAGAATGACTGTGGAGGCTAAAAAAGTAAATAGAAAAAGAGGACACGAGAACAGGAAAAGGTTAAAGCAAAATTAAGTTACAATTAAGAAAAACAAGAAACACAATATATAAAACACAAGTTTTCAATTTTAATTTATTCATTGTCGGGATGTGGGCATCACTCGCAAGGCCAGCATTTATTGCCCATCCCTAGTTGCCCTTGAGAAGGTGGTGGTGAGCCGCCTTCTTGAACCGCTGCAGTCCATGTTGTGAAGGGACTCCCATAGTTCTGTTAGGTAGGGAGTTCCAGAATTCTGTGAGACTTGGAGGGGAACTTGGTGGTAGTGGTGTTCCCATGCGCCTGCCGCCCTTGTCTTTTGAGGTGGTAGAGGTCGCAGATTTGGGAGGTGCTATCGTGGAAGCCTTGGCGAGTTGCTGCAGTGCATCTTGTAGATTGAACACACTGCAACCATGGTGTGCCATGGTGGAGGCAGTAAATGTTTAAGGTGGTGGATGGGATGCCAATCAAGCAGGCTGCTTTGTCCTGGATGGTGTTGAGGTTTTTGAGTGTTGTTGGAGCTGCACTCATCCAGGGACATGGAGAATATTCCATCACACTCCTGACTTGTGCTTTGTAGATGGTGGAAAGGTTTGGGGAGTCAGGAGGTGAGTCACACGCCGCTAAGTACCCAGCGTCCGTCTAGTTCTTGCAGCCACAGCATTTATGTGGAGAGTCTAGTTAAGTTTCTGGTCAATGGTGAACCCCAGGATTTATGATGGTGGGGGATTCAACGATGGTTATGCCATTGAACGTCATGGGGAGGTGGTTAGACTCTCTCTTGTTGGAGATGGTCATTGTCTGGCACTTGTGTGGCACAAATGTTACTTGCCACTTATCATCCCCAACCTGCATGCTATCCAGGTCTTGCTGCATGTGGACACAGACTGCCTCATTATCTGATGAATTGCGAATGTAACTTGACAATGTGCAATCAGCAGCGAACATCCCCACTTCTGAAGGTCATTAATAAAGCAGTTGAAGATGTTGCGCCTAGGACAAGGTCCTGAGTAACTGCTGCAGCGATGACCTGGTGCTGAGATGATTGGCCTCCAATAACCATAACCATCTTCCTTGTGCTAGATATGACACCATCCAGTGGAGAGTTTTCCCCCGATCCCCATTGACTTCAGTTTTGCTAGGGCTCCTTGGTGCCACACTCGGTCAAATGCTGCCTTGATGTCGAGGACGGTCACTCTCACCTCACCTCTGGAATTCAGCTCTTTTGTCCATGTTTGGACCAAGGCTGTAATGAGGTCAGGAGCCAAGTGTTGGCCTTCATTGCAAGAGGATTTGAGTACAGGAGCAAGGATGTCTTACTACAGTTGTACAGGGCCTTGGTGAGACCACACCTGGAGTACTGTGTGCAGTTTTGGTCTCCTTACCTAAGAAAGGATATACTTGCCATAGCGGGAGTGCAGCGAAGGTTCACCAGACTGATTCCTGGGATGACAGGATTGTCATATGAGGAGAGATTGGGTCGACTAGGCCTGTATTCACTAGAGTTTAGAAGAATGAGAGGGGATCTCATTGAAACGTATAAAATTCTGACAGGGCTAGACAGACTGGATGCAGGGAGGATGTTTCCCCTGGCTGGGGGGTCTAGAACGAGGGGTCACAGTCTCAGGATACGGGGTAGTACATTTAGGACTGAGATGAAGAGAAATTTCTTCACTCAGAGGGTGGTGAACCTATGGAATTCTCTACCACAGAAGGCTGTGGAGGCCAAGTCACTGAATATATTTAAGAAGGTGATAGATAGATTTCTAGACACAAAAGGCATCAAGGGGTATGGGGAAAGAGCGGTAATATGGTATTGAGATAGAGGATCAGCCATGATCATATTGAATGGCGGAGCAGGCTCGAAGGGCCGAATGGCCTACTCCTGCTGCTATTTTTCTTTGTTTCTTTCTATGTTTCAAATGGTCCTGGTGGAAACCAAACTGGGCAGCGGTGAGCAGGTTATTTGAGCGTAAGTGCCGCTTGATAGCATTGTCAATGACAGCTTCCATCACTTTGCTAATGATGGAGAGATGGCTGATGGGGTGGTAACTGGCTGTTGGATTAGACCAGCTTTTTCCGGACTGGACATACCTGGCCAATTTACCACTTTGTCGGGTAGATGCCAGTACTGGAGCAGCTTGGCTAGAGGTGCAGCTAGTTCTGGAGCACAGGTCTTCAGTTCTGCAGCCGGGATGTTGCCGGGGCCCATAGCCTTTGCTGTATCCAGTGCGCTCTACCATTCTTGATATCACGTGGCGTGAAGCAAATTGGCTGAAGACTGGCTTCTGTGATGGGGGTGACCTCAGGAGCAGGCCGAGATGCATCGTCCACTTGGCACTTGTGGCTGAAGATGGTTGTGAAGGAATCAGACTAGGGTCCTGAATTAAATAAAGG
>JASTWF010000067.1:0-63251 GCA_030390025.1 Squalus acanthias | reverse complement strand
AAGGGCAGCAAGCACCACCACCTCCAAGTTCCACACCATCCTGACTTGGAAATATATCGCCATGTCAAAATCCTGGAACTCCCTCACTAACAGCACTGTGGGAGTACCTTCACCACATGGACTGCAGCGATTCAAGAAGGTAGCTCACCGTCACCTTCTCGAGGGAAATTAGGGATGGGCAATAAATGCTGGCCTTGCCATGAACAGATAAAAAAAAATAGGGACAATGTAAAATTTGTACTCACAGTCTCCCCTAATGGCTCAGCTGGTTAGACGGTCACCTAGGATGGCGGCAAGGACACTACAATTGGTCTCAGCACCTCTAGGTGGGAGGAAAAAAAGAGAAAATTGGCGACAGGGCAGTAAGCAACTTCAGGTTAGCAGATTGGGCAAATAGTTGGCCAATGAAATGTAATGTGGATAAATGAACACTAGAGCAGAGAAGTTTAACCTGACATCAGAGAAGTTTACACAATTATAAATGGTTTTGATAAGGTAAATCAGGAGAAAGAACAAGGATAGGAAACACACAGTAAATAGTAAAACTTTAATATCAGAGGGGCACAGGCACTCAGGAGCTCAAATACACATCTTCATAAATGGGAGAACAAGTGATAAGAGCTGTAAAAAAAAAAAGTATTGTTCTTGGTTTCATAAATAGGGGCATTGAGCACAAAAGCAAAGAGGTAATGAGAAACCTATACAAATCATGTCAGAATATAATGAGTTTTTTTGGTTCAAGTCCCACTCCAGAGACTTGAGCACAAAAATCTAGGCTGACACTCCAGTGCAGTACTGAGGGAGTGCAGCACTGTCTGAGGTGCCGTCTTTCAGAGGAGACGTTAAACCGTGGGCCCCGTCTGCTCTCAGGTAGACGCAAAAGATCCCATGGCACTATTTCTAAGAGGAGCAGGGGAGTTATACCCGGTGTCCTGGGCCAATATTCATCCTTCAATCAACATCAGAATCTGTTTTAGTGGTCATTATAACATTGCTGTATGTGGGAGCTTGCTGTGCGCAAATTGGCTGCCACGTTTTCCTACATTTCAACAGTGACCACACTTCAAAAGGTACTTCATTGGCTGTAAAGTGCTTTGGGACTTCCAGTGGCTGTGAAAAGGCGCGACATAAATGCAAGTCTTTCTTTTTATAAAACCTTACTTTAGGAGGGATTGAGACCATGGGCAGGGTACAGAAGAAATTTACTAGGATGATGCGATGCTTTAGTTACGAGGAAGACTGGAGAAACTGGGACCCTTTTCATTCGAGCACAGGAGATTAAGGGATTGGATGCGGGTGTTCAAAATGGAGAGTGGCTTTGATAAAGTAAACAGAGATAAACTATTCCTGGTGGTGGGTGGTGTGGTAACTTGAAGGCATCAATTCATGAGGGAACAGTTGGAATTTTTTTTCTTATATATGCAATGGCTTGAATTTTGTTTTTATTCATTCACAGGATGTGGGCGTCGCTGGCAAGGCATTGCCCATCCCTAATTGCCCTCGAGAAGGTGGTGGTGAGCCACCTTCTTGACAACTGAGTGGCTTGCGAAGCCATTTCAGAGGGCAGTTAAGAGTCAATCACATTGCTGTGGGTCTGGAGTCACATATAGGCCAGACCGGGTAAGGACGGCAGACATTAAGTGAACCAACTGGGTTTTTAACGACAACCCAGTAAGTTACGTGGTCACCATTACGGATACTAGCTTTTTAAAAATTCCAGATTTATTTAATTAACCGAATCTGAATTTGGGATTTGAATTCGCGTCTCTGGATCATTAGTCCAGGCCTCTGGATTACTAGTCTGGTAACATAACCACTATGCCACCATTCCCGCTAATGAATGGCCCAACAGAAACAGTGGCGGAAGCAGAATGCATAACATCCTTTTAAAAAAAAAACGCAAGATAAATATCTGAAAAGGAAAAGTTGAAAAGCGAATGGGGAAGTGGTTCGCTCTTCTAGAAAAACAGCACAGATGAGATAGGCCAAATGTAAAACTGTATCGACTTGAGCCCACTGCCGACAGCTACCCAATGACACGTGCTGATTTCAGGCCACAATCGGATCCGGCTGGGGTGTGATGCTCCGACAGCTAAATAGCCCAGTGACACTCATCTGTGGAGAGCAGTCACTCGGTCACGGTATTGGAACCCAATCGACACTGGTGGAATTGTAACCCAGCGAGGAGTTGACTGGTAAAGGAAAAAAAAAGAGAAGCAACAAAACTAGCTTGCTGCCAGCTGTCTGAAACAGATTCTACTAGAGGTTGTTCAGTTTCACTGCTGGCATAGCACCAACCACAACTGCCATACAAAAAAGTTAAAAATATACAAGGACCATGCCATTTCCTGATAAAATGTTGAGTGATGAAGCTGCATGGATTACATTATGCCCATTAATCTTGAACTGAGGGCATCATCTCAGCCCAAAGTAGAGCATCTTTGCTGTTTGCCACATCTGTGACAAAGCTGCTACTCATCCCCCAACGTGCCAGTATATATTGTAAAATAACATACACTCAAGTGATTACCAACTTGTAATCTCAACCTGCTCGGTTTAGTCGTAAGAAAGACTTGCATTTCTATAGCATCCTTTCACGACCACTGGACACTCCAAAGCGCTTTACAGCCAATGAAGTACTTTTTGGAGTGTAGTTACTGTTGTAATGTCGGAAACACGGCAGCCAATTTGCGCACAGCAAGCTCCCACAAACAGCAATGTGATAATGACCAGATCATCTGTTTTAGTGATGTTGATTGAGGGATAAATATTGGCCAGGACACCAGGGATAACTCCCCTGCTCCTCTTCGAAATAGTGCCATACCGCACCTCTGACAGTGCAGCACTCTCTCAGTATTGCCCTGGAGTGTCAGCCTAGATTTTTGTGCACAAGTCTCTGGAGTGGGATTTGAACCCACAACCTTCCGAGTCAGACGAGGGTGCTACCCAGAGCCACGGCTGACATCCAGTTGCACGTTATAAACTGCTTGAAATCCTTGCTCATTAGCCATGCAGTCACTTGAACCTCTTGATAAAATTACTGCAATTCCATCACTTCCAGGCATCCATTGTTCTGTATACTTTTGCACAACAGTAGGTGTGTGGTTAGTAATAGAATCTTTGCCCGATTAACTTGCCGAGTTAATCCAGTTCCTGGGTTCCTGAGCCCTCCAGGCCAGGAAGGTCCCACGTTTCACCTCCAGCCTACAGAGTTAACTGGCCGCCACATTCCTGGGCCAGAATTCCAGCACCCAATCACCATTGGGCACCTCCTGCTAGGATGTGCACGAGTACGGGAATGGCCTTAATTGTGACACCTCTGGAGACAAATGGCTTGCCAACTCTAGGTAATTCTAGTATACACTTGCCGCCAGCACACTCGCGTGAAGAACGGCCACCTACCAGAGGTATGGCAGGGCTGCCAATGCTTGTGGAACTGTACTGTAGGTCATGAAAATGCGAGCAATCAGATATCAAATCTCATTCCTGTGCTCTCCTGGCCTGCCTCCCATCCTAACCCTCTGTAAACTTCAGCTCATCCAAAACTCTGCTGCCCGTGTCCTAACTTGTACCAAGTTCCGATCACCCCTGCGCTCGCTGACCTACATCGGATCCCAGTCCGACAACGCTTCCTTTCTAAAATTCTCATCCTGGTTTTCAAATCTCCTCCGTGGCCTCGCCCCTCCCTATCTCTGTAACCCCCTTTAGTCCCTACACTTTTGAGTTAACAAAATACTTTTCAAGTATCTACCCTTTTTAAAAAAAATTAAACCCGACAGAACAAAAAGCCAGTCGGCGTTATTTCTGCAGTGCATGTTTTAATCTGGCACACAGCCACGTAACAAAGTTATCCCTCTGATAATCCCATTTCCTCCTCTCTGGGGAAAAAAAAAAATCAACAAGTTATAAGTCTAGGTACAGGCACTCTGTATTTTGTTGATCAAACTCCCAATAACAGAAAAGAACAAGAAATAGGAGCAGGAGTAGGCCATTCGGCCCTTTGAGCCGGCTCTCTCCTCTTATCCCCCGCCCCCGCACTCCCTTCTCCTCTCTCACACTCCCCCTCACCCTCACTATAAATATGTTAAGCTTTCAAGTTCTTCCCTGTTGCTGGGGTCTTCTGCAGTTCAGAGGGAAGCATCTGTTACAAGCTGCCCTGTATTGCGGAGAACTGCAGACAGTTATAGAATATTAAGTGAGAGGAACCACCAGGCACAAAGCAACTGAAGTAACGCACTTGATGCTCATTCCAACGGCTTTGTGACGTACGCAAGGGATCGCAATACTGAATTATGGAGGGCACTGTTATTGCACAGTTGGCTAATGCTGCGGAGAGCCTGAATCAGGACTTGTACCTCATGGGGATGATGAATATACTTCATGTACAGTCTAGTATTCGCACCTATCTATTGCTTCTTGTGAGTCATTCAGCAGCTCAAACGTCACCAAAAAATCACCAAATAGAAAGCGATAGTGAAATAGCAAAGACGCTCTGTTTTCGATCATTTTTCTTTTCATCCTGCGCCTCTTCACCCCCCCCCCCCCCACCCCCTCTGCCGTCCCTAAAATATGCACTGGGCAACGACTGCATGGGTGCAAGGGCCATTCAGCCACCCTTTGTGTATGATTGTCAACAGGTTAACTGATTGTGGGGGCCCATTACAACCAGAGCTGATGATCTCGTTATCGAGTGGGAGTTGCTGGATGACTAGGAGTGCAAACCCTTGCCGATCCTTTTCTGCCACACCCACTGACACAGCAGATCAACTAACTCAGTACAGACCAGGAATCGAACCGGGGGACCTGCCTGGTCTGTAATGGCACGGCTCCACACTAAACAGTTCGACCACCAACCCCCCAGGCAAATTGGAAGTGTAACAGAACTTAAAAGGTTGTTGGTTCAAGTTCCACTCCAGAGACTTGAGCACAAAAATCCAGGCTGACACTCCAAGTGCCAGTACTGAGGGAGCGCTGCACTGCCAGAGCTGCCACCTTTCGGATGAGACGTTAAACCGAGACCCTGTCTGCCCTCTCAGGTAGGCGTAAAAGATCCCACAACACTATTTCGAAGAGGGGCAGGGGAGTCCTCCCCGGTGTCCTGGGTCAATACTTATCCCTCAACCAACATCGCTACAGCAGATGATCTGGTCATTATCAGATTCCATTCGCGGGAGCTTGCTGTGCGCAAATTGGCTGCCGTGTTTCCGACATTACAACAATGACTACACTTCAAAAAGTAATTCATTGGCTGTAAAGCGCTGAGACATCTGGTGGTCGTGAAAGGCAGTGTAGAAATGTAAGCCCTCCCCCACCCCCACCCCCCCCACCCCACCCACCCACCCCCCACCCACCCCCCACCCCCACCGCAAACTGTAAAATTTATGTTGATTTATGGTTAGAACAGCATCCTTCAGACTTTTTTCTTACTTCAAAGGGGCTCAAACAACCCTCCTGAATTTTGTGGGAACGAACAGTCCTCAGCACTGAAATGTTGTATCCCATCGCAGTTAAGAACAAACAAACTTGCATTTATATAGCGCCTTTCACAACCGCAGGAGATCCCAATGCGCTCCATAACCAAGGATTTATTTTGAAGTATAGTCATTCTAGAGTCACATCAAGGTTCAAGAAAAACGATGAGATAAGTGACCAGATAATCTGCTTTTAGTGATGTTGGTTGAGGAAGGCATGTTGACCAGGATCCGGAAGAACTCCCCTGCTCTTCTTCAAATAGTGGCACGGGATCTATTACCCCAAGAGGGCAGATCGGGCCTGTGTTTAATTTTTTATCCGAAAGACGGCACCGCCGACAGTGCAGCGCTCGCTCAGTCAGTCAGTCCTGCGCTGAAATGTCAAGCTAGATTATGTGCTCAAGTCTCTGGAGTGCAGCTTGAACCCACAACCTTCTTTCGGATGAAACGTTAGACCAAGGCCCCATCTGTCTGTTCACATGCATGTAAAAGATCCCAAAGCACTATTCAAAAGAGATGGGGAACTCTCCTGGTGTCTTTGCCTGTAATTTGCGTCGTTCCCTGTAATTTTTTTGGGGGGGTGCACGGGCCCTTTAAATGGCGGCACGGTGTATTCAAATCTTCGCGCATGTATGATTAATCCAAATGAAAAGCCGGTGGGCGGCCGGTGGTCCTGGCCAACATTTATCTCGCAGCCAACACCACCGAAACAGATTAACCTCACTGCGGTTTGTGGCACTTGGCTATGCACAAATCGCCTGCCGTGTTTGCCGACATTATAACAGTGCCTACATTTCAAAAAGTACTTCATGGACTGGGAAGCACAGGATGTCCCGAGGACATGAAAGGCGCAATATAAATGCACATTTGTTCTTAGAGGCCCCATGCGATGATCACAATGACTAACAGCACTGGGAATTAAAACAATCTTTCAGTGTTCAGCCACTCCCGGTACAGTATTCCATGAGCAATCGAGGCTCACGTAGAACAGCTCTGCTTCGAAGATCCACCTGGAGACTGCATTCGGTTTGGCAAGAGACGGCTCAGCCCAAGAAACTGCTTCACTCTCAAGAAACTGAAAAGCTGAAGTAAGTTTTATTGGAATGTTTACTTGATGAAAGCCTAAAGCGCTCTCCGGGTCTTCAATATGCCTTTATTGTGCTTAATTCTGCTTTATTGCGCTTTACATGCCAGCAGTGGCTCAGTTGGTAGCACTCTCTCGCCTCTGAGTCAGAAGGTCGTGGGTTCAAGCCCCACTCTAGACATAAACTCATAAATCTAGGCTGACACTCCCAGTGGCAGTACTGAGGGAGCGCTGCACTGTCGGAGGTGCTGTCTTTCCGATGAGACGTTAAACTGCTCTCTCTCTGCTGGACGTAAAAGATCCCATGGCACTATTTGGAGGAAGAGCAAGGGTGTTATCCCTGATGTCCTGGGCCAATATTTACCCCTCAATCAACATCACTAAAATAGATTATCTGGTCATTATCACATTGCTGTTTGTGGGAGCTTGCTGTGCGCAAATTGGCTGCTGCATTTCCTACATTACAACAGTGACTACACTTCAAGAAGTACTTCATTGGCTGTAAAGTGCTTTGGGACGTCCTGAGGTCGTGAAAGGCGCTATAGAAATGCAAGTCTTTCTTTTACAGTATTCACCGACATCTGCTAATATACATTGTTCACTTATAAATAAACTGGATTTGTTTTAGCCTGCACAAAATGGGTGCAGCATTTAATATGCGGCACTATTCTGCTCAACAGGAGACAATGTTACTGCTAAATAGGGCAACTGTCAGCCCTGGGCAATACAACCCAAGACTGATGCTACCTGAGCAGGAAGTGCCATTCATGGGTAGTGTGGTACAATATTTAGAAAAATCAAGGTCAAACTGCAACATGGTAAAATGTCACACTGATGCAGTAGAGGCCTCTGAAGTTTGGCTGCAACACAGGAAACTTTGTTCCGCACGTAACCTGTGCTGCACCCGATCACCGAGTGTTTGATGCCGAAATGGAAACTGTTCCGATCCCCAACACCAACGTCAGTCAATTTGGAGGGCATAAATTCACAAAGGATGGGAGGAATGGGGGAAGCAAGTGCCAATGGCCATTACAAGAGGCACCTTTTTCCTCATGTAAACAACTTCACAACCACATTCCCTCTGAACTAGAAGCCGAATTAGTGGAGCCAGGGTCTAAATTAACCCCAATCACAAAACTGCTTGCTGAAGAATATTGGACGACCAATCACCCAAGTCTTGTCAATTCGGCAAGCAAAGGTTATTCACTCACAACACCAGACTACTTGGCACAGGTGCCCACTATTGCCCCACTTGAATTTACCACTAAAATGATTCACAGAAGCATTGGCAAAATATTATATTCCCCAATTGGTGATTTAGAATACATACAACACAGATGACTGCTGAGGCATCTATTGTTTTTCAAGGTCCTCTCAGTAAACACACTCTGGTGGTAAATAGACAAGCACTGCTTATGAAGCTGTACACAAACAGCAATAATGGAACGAATACAGTCCCCACCCACTTGCACCGCCCATGATTACCGCGGCCAGCTGTTTATGCCGGGCAACCAACTGTCGCCATTTCCATATCTGTCAATGGCAAAGGAAATAATTATACCGTATTAAAGGCTCCGACTGTTTCTGGCAGACTCAACTGTTCAATCAGCAGGTGCGATTACCTTGGCTACTTAACCCCCCCCGGTCACTGGCGTCAGCTTACACTAACAGCACCGGCAAACATGGCTGGAAGGAGAATAGCCATGACCCTTGGCACGAAAACTGACCTCCTAAACACGACGGATGAGCTGCCGAAGACGAGGCGGTGTAACCTAGCACAGCACCTTGGTCTGCCTAAATCTACTGTCGTCGACTTAGAGACAGCGTGAACAGCTCTTCACTGATTGGGTTGGAATTTTGATGCCAGACAGAAAGAGGAAGTGCGAGGGAAAGGATGGGGGGTGAAGTCGAGAAGGCACTTCTACTGGTTTCAGAATGCGCGTGGGAAAGATGCGCTGATCTGCGGCCCCCTTCTAGCCCAAAAGGCCAAGCAGTTGGCCGAAGCACTCGGCAGACCTGATTTTAATCCTTCTGAAGGGTGGCTTCAGAGATGGAAGTCTCGCCACATCATAGGGTTCAAGCATTGCACGTGGAGAAAAAGTTAATTCAGGTGCCGAGCAGCGGCTAGAAAATGCGTTGCCTGGGCTGCTCGTAAGTCATGAAACCCGGCAGGACTTCAATTGTGACGAGGCTGGATTTCTTCGAGAGGTGCAATGGTTATGGCACACTTGCCTTCATAATGGAAGCTCCGCTTGGCCAAAAAAAAAAACTGCGGAAAGAATTTCTGTCGCAGTTTGCTGACTATGATGATAATGAAAAATACGATCCTTAATGTTTTGAAAATCATGAAACCCTAGTTGTTTTAAAGGAGTTCACCAGCTGCCAGTGGTTGACCGTACACGTAGAAGCGTCTGGATGACTGCGGATATACTTTCTGAATGGGTACGCATGTGGGATCGCAAACTGGACGACCTCACTTACCTGCACCTTATATTCCTCCCTGCCAACACAAGCTGTATAATCCAGCCCTTGGACCAGGGCATAATTTACTGTAATGTTTGATCAATGAGAGAGTCCTTGAAGAACTGGACTCCCAACGCAGAACTGAGTGCATCCCAGTGAGTTAAAAAATAAAATCGGTTAGATGCCGTGCGCCTGTTGAAGCATGCATGCATGGGGCGCTGCCGGTCAATAAACAATCCAGCGCTGCTTCAGGAAAGCTGGGCACTCTCACGGTTGAGGTGGAAAGCGCAGGCAAAATGGTGGCAGAAAAAAAATCGCCACTAAAAGCACCAGACAGGGTACGAGGAAGAATCCTCTCAGCCATCACACCTTGGTGACCACAGCGTGCCGTATCCGAAACGGACGCCGATGGCGCAATACGTGCCAACGTCACTGACCATGACGACAAGGGAGATCAGGACCGGATGAAAACTGTGAAGCGGTCACAGCAAACACCAGCCGACATTGGCTCTGCGGGTTTAACATTGACTATGAAGCAGCACCCCGATATGGAGCCAGACTGCATCACGCGAAGAAAGGTGGGAAAAGTTTGTCGTCCACACTGACAGAGGAAAACAGCACACATTGCCAAGCACTTGCCCAAGACAAGTAGGACTGCTGTGGTGCAAATTGTGAAGCACACTACAATTACATCCTCTGTAATAAAATGAGACGCTATGGGTTTGTTTTTGACTTAACGAGTGTGGCTTAAATACACTTGTGAATTCACATACGCACTAGTCTACTGGTGATTTGCCACATGTTAATGTTTAAAAAGCACCACTCATTTAACCGTCCAACTCATGTAGCAGGCAAATGGTGTTAACATTAATGTACCAACGCGGTGAGAACTGGACCAACTGGAAATGAAGAAAACAGAGCGCTGCAACAGGTTGAACTCTGGCCTTTAACCTCAGGCATTTATTTTCAAACAAATGCAGCCCAGACGGACGAGATGAAAACCCCTTCAGCTGACTACGAGAATCCCGTGCAAAATGAGTTTCAGCAATAGCAATCCAAATCCTTGGGAATGGCATTGTGAGACAATTAAAATTGTCACACTGGTGCAGTAGGAGGGGCTGTAATAAATTGCTGGGGCAGAGCACAGAAAGCTTTTATGTTTGATGCATATTATTTATAAAAGTGAATCTTTGGAATTCTCTACCCCAGAGGGCTGTGGATGCTCAGTTATTGAGTATATTCAAGACTGAGATCAATAGATTTGTGGATACTAAGGGAACCAAGGGATATGGGGATAGGAAGGGAAGGTGGAGTTGAGGTAAAAGATCAGCCACGATCTTAAAAATGTCCCAATAGCAGGACTACAAGACATCACTATAGTAACGGCAAGGAGGTGAACTGTGATGTTGGGATGGATTTGTCGAAGGCGAGTTGTATTTGGGTCAGTAGAATTAGCGAGGACAGCGAGTGTTTTTCTCCTCACTCTCGATGATAAAGGCAATGTGTGTATTTGAGCCATACAAATCAGGTTTGATTCTGTGCCAGGTTAGTCGATAACAAGAAGTTCTAAAATTGGGAATCGGCACCCCTTGGTTACCACACCGGATTGCCATCCAAAGACCCCTGCTCGAAAGTGTCCAGGTGCAGACATTGGGCTCACCGGTGAAGAACGGTCACTTGGGCAAGGTACTGGAGGAAGACCCCCTCCCGAATCATCGCCTTGAGTAAAGGAGGAGCATTACTTTTTGAAAGAATCATTCCTGCTCAAGATCTCCGCAACAGTACAGATTCTATAAACTGATTGCAGGGGCCCAGAAACAGATCTACTTGAAAAGGACCGGTAGACTTAACAACAGAACCGAGTCAGTAGGGGTGCAACTGGTCCAATAATTAACTTCTGGAGAGTTTTCAAGACCAACATACGCTTGCTGGGTTGTACTCTCATGCACAGAGGAAGCATCTCAAGCAGGTTATTTTTAAAACGTCATCTCAATCTCAGTAGAATTAGCAAGAACAGGGTGTGCTTTAAGATTGTGTTGGTGGACATGCCGCTTCTCCAGCTGAAAATCTGAGTCCAGCCAAAGGGTTAAATAGCTCGACATTCTTCACCCAACTTCCCCAGTGGCCTGGTGGGTATAAGCAGCAACAACTTCTATTTATATAGCGCCTTTAACGTAATAAAACATCCCAAGGCGCTTCGCAGGGGCGTTAACAAAAAAAAGACACCAAGCCATATAAAGGAGATGTATGGGCAGATGACCAAAAGCTTAGTCGAAGAGGTAGGTTTAAGGGGTGTCTTGAAGGAGGAAAGAGAAGCGGAGAGGAATTCCAGAGCTTAGGGCCTAGGCAGCTGAAGGCACGGCCGCCAATGGTGAAGCGATTAAAATCGGGGATGCTCAAAAGGCCAGAATAGGCAAGAGCGCAGAGGTCTAGGGGGATTATAGGGCTGGAGGAGATTACAAAGATAAGGAGGGGCGAGCCCGTGGAGGGATTTGAAAACAAGGATGAGAATTTTAAAATCGAGGTGTTGCTTAACTGGGAGCCAATGTAGGTCAGCGAGCAACGGGACTTAGCACACGGGTGGCAGAGTTTTGGATGACCTCAAGTTTATAGGCAGCTCAATGCAGCACGAGGATGTATAGACCAGAGAGCATAGATAGATGGAGACAACAGCATCTTGCACGAATATAGTCCCATTAAAGTACAAAAGCATCCCAAAGCGCTTCAGCGAAACACAAGGAAAGACAGACCCCTAGCCAAAGGAGCAAAGAATTAGGAGGGGGTAACTAAAAGTTCACTTCCTTTTCTGTGCTGGGGTAGTAGGAGGGATGCAACAACTGGTCTCTCTGCCACTAAAATTGCTACGGTTTTCATTCCTATTGCTAAAATGTTTGCAAGCATCGGTTGAGGCCGAGATGTGGCCTCCCTGTGATACAACTGACAGTACATACATTATATGCAAGTGAATTTCTATAATTCTATATCAAACACTCAATTCTCCACAGAATTCAGCGAAAGGTAGGCGAGATGCAAATCTCATCCTCACTGCAGCGGAACAGCCAGGAGATTACTGTTGGGAGAAAGTTAACTGGACCAGCCACAAATACCGTGACTACAAGAGCCGGTCAGAGGCTGGGTATTCTGCAGAGAGTGTCTCACCTCCTGACTCCCCAAAGCCTTTCCACCATCTACAAGGCACAAGTCAGGAGTGTGATGGAATACTCTCCACTTGCCTGGATGAGTGCAGCTCCAACAACACTCAAGAAGCTCGACACCATCCAGGACAAAGCAGTCCGCTTAATTGGCAACCCCTCCACCACCTTAAACATTCAGTCCCTCCACCGTGGCTGCAGTGTGCACCATCTACAAGATGCACTGCAGCAACTCGCCAAGGCTTCTTCGACAGCACCTCCCAAACCTACGACCTCGAATGACAAGGGCAGCAGGCATACGGAAACTCCCCAGCCTCCAAGTCACACACCATCCTGATTTGGAAATATATCGCCGTATCAAAATCCTGGAACTCCCTACGTAACAGCGCTGTGGGAGTACCTTCAGCACACGGACTGCAGCAGTTCAAGGCGGCGGCTCACCACCACCTTCTCAAGGGCAATTAGGGATGCGCAATAAATGCTGGCCTTGCCAGCAACGCCCACATCCCACGAATGAATAAATAAGTAGTAAGGAGAAGCAAGAATTGTTCAAATTTCAGTAGTCCATTAGGAAAGCAATGGCACAGCTGGAAGTCAGTGACTGTGTGCTCACTCAGATGGGGATACTCCCCAACGTGGCAAAATCAGAGAGTAAGAGGGGAGGAGGGGAGAATGCAAAACAAAATTATTTTTTGAAAGAGCAAGAGGAAATAATGTCCCACTCCAGAACGAAGACAATCTTGAGACCCACTCCATTCCCGATCCTAATCACATTGAGAAAAGAAGTGCTGAGCAGTGGAGAATCATAGTGACCTGCCTGGTCAGTCGCAGGGAGCACCAACACCCGCCTGCAAGAGGTGTGGATCTTCCTTTTTTAGCCGTAGGCCATCAGGCAAGGTTAACGAAGAATGGGCATAAAAGTACTGAAATACCCGAAGTAAAGGGAAACACGAAAAGGTCACAAATGGATAAATATCTCATCGGGCTACTTCTGACATGGTCCAACATCATGCCAGAGGTAGGGTAGTGTGGTGGTTACGGTACTGGACTGATCCAAATGCTCCCATGGAAACTTAACTCAATACAACTGGCAATCTGTGGGCGAGCTCCACAAAAAAAAATGGCCATGAAAACTGCCAGATTTTAACAAGCCACAGGTTGATCAACATCATACGGGCAAAGGTTCCTCCCACCTCGACCCAGTTTGGCCGACACTCAACATCACTAAAACAGATGATCTGGTCGTTATCACATTGCTGTCTGTGGGAGCTTGCTGTGCGCAAATTGGCTGCCGCGCTTCCTACATTACAGCAGTGACTACACTTCAAAAGGTACTTCACTGGCTGTAAAGCGCTCTGGGACATCCGGAGGTCGCGAAAGGCACTGTATGAATGCAAGTCTGTCTGTCTTTTCTTTTTACACGCGACTCCAGTGCCACACTACATGTTTGACTCGTAATGTCTCTCACCCCAAGAGCAAATTTTTAAAAATTACAACCACAAATATTCCTGAAGATTGCCACGGCAGCCAGTGGGACAGCGTTGCAGTTGCTTCATGAGCTGGGCTCGGTTTTTTTGTGGGGGGTGGAAGCCATTTTAACTTAATATATCTGTATATATCATTGCAAGTTTAACGTCTGTCTTATATATTCTTCGGTGCAGCAGTTCTGGTCACTTCCATAAGCAGGCTGAGCACCTTATATTTAGAGGCTGCCCAATATCTAACTATGGGATAGCGTAACCCAGGGGTGCAACAACAGGACCCCTTGTAATCGGAACTGGATACTGTGACCCTTACACATGCCCTCAAGTGCTTCTTCAATCCTTTCAAAGTCGGACTAAGAAACACTTTCAAAGCCAGATACATGAGAAAAAAATATATGAGAGAGTACAAAAGCCAGCTGGAGCATTGTGTCCAATTCTGGGCACCGCACTTTGGGAAGGACGTGAAGGCTTTGGAGAGGGTGCAGAAGAGATTTATTAGAATCAGATGAGGGATCACAGTTACGTGGATAGACTGGCGAAGCTGGGGTTGTTCTCCTTGGAGCAGAGAAGGAGAAGAGGAGATTTGATAGAGGTGTTTAAAATCATGAAAGATTTAGATCGAGTAAATAAAGAGAAACTGTTTCCAGTGGCTGAAGGGTCGATCACCAGAGGGCGCAGATTTAAGGTGATTGGCAAAAGAACCAGAGGCGACATGAGGGAAAGCTTTTTTACGCAACGAGTGGTTAGGATTTGAAATGCACTGCCCGATAGGGGGATGGATACAGATTAAATAGTAGCCTTCAAAAAGGAATTGGATAAATAGTCGAAGGAGAAAAAATTGCAGGGATATGGGGAAAGAGCGAGGGGCGTGGGACTAACTAGATTGCTCTTTGACAGAGCCGGCACAGATTCAACGGGCCGAATGGCGGCCTCCTGTGCTGCACTATTGTACGATTCTACGATAAACCAGGTGGAGAGCCCTCTCGTAGGCTGGCCGACTTCTTTTTGGTGTTACTTTTCGTTCAGACCACTTCTTGCTGCAACAGCTGACCAGCTGCATTCTCAGCTCCCAGCTCCTGGCCACAGGCCTACATCCCTCAGCCTCTTGTTTAAAACCTGTCTGCCAATGCCCACATCCCTTTTCCCTGGTAATTCTGGCCCCAGGAAGCAGGGCAAGTGTCATTGACACCTTTCCGTTTATGGGATTGACCAGCAGGCCTGTCAACCAAACCGACTAACCCCCGCCTCACCACCCCTCTCCCAGAAATACATTTTCTGCAGGCACCACATGCCGTGCCCACATGAATAGTAATACCCTCACCACAATGAGCATGCACTTGTCTGGCCACCTGAAATGAAATGACAAAAGGCTCAGCATCCCTGGTCATCTTGGCTAATGGGCCTGGGATTAGACAACAGAGAGTGTGTAGCAGACACACGAGAGTGTTTCCACTTGCGGGGAAGAGCAAATCTAGAAGCCATCAATATAAGATAGTCACCAAGAAACCAAATAGGGAATTCAGAAGAAGCTTCTTACCCCAGAGAGTGGCGAAAATATGGAACTCGCTACCACAGGGAGTAGTTGAGGTGAATAGTATAGATGCATTTAAGGGGAGGCCAGATAAGCATATGAGGGAGAAGGGAATAGAGGGTTATGCTGATAAGAATTAGATGAGGAAGGATGGGAGGAGGCTCGAGTGGGGCATAAACGCCGGCATGGACTGGTTGGGCCGAATGGCCTGTTTCTGTGCTGTATATTCTATATATGATATGAACAGATCAGTATGGAATAAACTGCGAGCTGTGCCATCCCCACACTGGCTCGTCTGCCTTTAACACACATTTTCCAATGCCTGCAGCCCGTGGCCTTTCATTTTAAAACTGGCTTGGAATTGACTTCGATTTAAAACGCAACTCAATTGCAAAATAATTTCCAGTGGCCGAAAAAAAAAATTCTAATCCCAAAACATGACTGTGCAACAGTTAGGGTAATAACGGGTTTTAAATAGGAAGGTCAGACAATTTGCATAAACCACTCCAGCAGAGTCTCGCAGCTTATGACAATCATCTAATCTGTTCAATAAGTGAGGCGTCTTAACTCCAGCAGTAATCCTACATTTTTATAAAGAAGCCTGGGGTAAAGGTCTGCTGCAGGGTCAACCGCAACTTTTGGAAAGGATCAAGATTAGATTGATTATAGAAACTTTGTGATTAAAAATGTATTGATTTTCGGGGCCGATTTCAACTGGACTTCATTCCCAGCACCCTCGTGTCCCCAGTGCTGGACATATTCTTCTCGTCCTCCTCCCCATCCCTCCTCCACCAGAAAAAGCAATTCCATCCCTCTTCTGAACACACTCACTCTTGCTGGGGAATAGTTCCTCGCTAACAGCTCATCAAAGTGCTCATTCTTCATGTGTGCTCTCTGAAGTGTCCTGAGACTATTCAACTGCAGGAGATGTCACAGCCAACTTTCCCTATCCTGTCCTTATCCAATACCAGTGCAGACATGTCCAGCAAGGAGGTGCGGGGGATGGGGGGGGGGGGAAAAGAGGGAAGCAATGGATAACAATTAGGAGCAAAAATCTAGCCAACGTTCCCTTCCCTAACACAGTTGTAGGGCTCCCATCACCACCCCAGCTAACTCACCATACCTGGGATCTTCCTTAGCCACACAGCTCAGCTATTCACTGGGTGAATTTGCTGAGTCACATGGCTGCACCTTTACCTGAAGTAATGTACTCACATCGTGGAGAGATTGGACTGTGAGGGAACGAGGGTTTTGGGAAGAGGGGACTTTTTAAAAATAGACAAACGAAAATACAGGTCTGCAAATCTGCTATTGGGTGAAGGCTGCTCATTGCTGTATTTGCACTGGAGCAGTCCAATCTCCATATTACACAACTTTTCCCTCTCCCTCACACAGGTGTCAGTTGGAAGACCTTTATCTCCACCCCAGCTAACAGAGATTAACTTGGGATCTTCCTTGTCCACACAGCTCAGCGCCTGCTAGAAACGCTACAAGATGGGAGACTGTGTGGACGGAGGTTCTCTCCCTACACAGGAGCACATTTAACATGTGTAAAGGCGGCTTCAGAATCAGAAACACAAGACAGCGGCTTGTCTGACACTGGGACACCAACGAGGGCACTGTAAATATAGATCTTGCTTCAATGCCTGCCCTCATCTCTCAGTGTGGAATTCAGCAACTTGCTCCATCACATCTACTTACGTGTATTTGCAGTTAATTCAAATAATGGTGGGGACAGCGTCTGACTCGAAGTCGAGCGCTGGCAGCCATAGAGACTAGTGCATCAGAAGGCCGTGGGTGTCAACTCTGCGTCCCTTCCGGTTTGTGTCAGGACAGGATTTCAGCCGTTAATGAAACCTTCAAGGAAAGAGACGCGGTGCAAATGAATCATGCTTAAACACAGCGCAACAGCGGATGTTGAAATATATGAACATGCGGCATTGGGCCTGTATAGCATATTGGTAACGTTATGCTATGGGGAGGGGGAAGAGAAGTTAAAAACTGTGTGATGAGGCCCACCATTCCTACATCAGAGTGTTAAAAGCGCTCCCTGCAAACACAACTGTATAGCGCGCTGGTGAGACCACACCTGGAGTACTGCATTCAGTTTTGGTCTCCTTATTTAAAGAGGGATATACTTGCATTGGCAGCAGTTCAGAGAAGGTTCACGAGGTTGATTCCGGAGATGAAGGGGTTGTCTTGAGGAAAGGTTGAACAGGTTGGGCCTATACTCGTTGGAGTTCAGAAGAATGAGAGGTGATCTTATTGAAACATACAAGATTCTGAGGGGGTTGGACAGGGTAGATGCAGAGGATGTTTCCCCACGTCAGGGAATCTAGAACGAGGGGGCATAGTTTAGGGGTCGCCCATTTAAGACGGAGATGAGGAGGAATTTCTTCTCTCAGAGGGTCGGGAATCTTTGGAATTCTTTACCCCAGAGCGCTGTGGAAGCTGAGTCAGTGAATATATTCAAGGCTGAGATAGACAGATTTTTGAGCAACAGGGGAGTCAAGGGTTATGGGGAGCAGGCAGGAAAGTGGAGTTGAGGCCAAAATCAGCTAAGCCATGATCTCATTAAATGGCGGAGCAGGCTCGAGGGGCCGAATGGCCTACTCCTGCTCCTATTTCTTATGCTCAACCCAAGCTTGGAAGGACAATAACTGCACCAACGGTTATCAATTCAAGTGGACAAAGTATGAATATTTCACACGCGCACTATTACACTTGACTGAAATCCCAGCGACAAGACCGAATTTAAAACTTTGCTCCCACATTACAAACAGAACTCAGACAGAAGTGTTACTTACTGCGCTACAGCCAGAAATATGTTTGCAGAGTATTATTCTGATGACCTGATGTCTCACCACCACCTGAAAGAAATAGATCTGCAGAGGGGGGAAAAGTAAAAGGCGTTAGAAATTGTGGCCATTCGTGAACTAAAGAAATGAAATCGGGAAAATCATGGCCAGGTTCCTCAACAGGACCCCTTATTGAACATTTTGTTTTGAAGACCTTAACCTGCCTAAAGCCACCAAATCATGCAAGGGTACAGTGGTACAGGTGGCTTCTGGTACCGTACGCAGACAGCCATCCTTTGTGTGCGAGACTAGGCACTGAATATCAGTTGGCTATGGCAGGCTATCACAGCCAAGCCCAGCCCTCTCCTGCTCCAACATCCAGCGGAGGTCGCTGGATAGTAATCAGGAGCAGGAACCCTGGCAGACTTGTCCCTCCTTGGCCGAGGCAAATCCAGGCCTACTTCAGAGATCAAGCTTATGCAGCACAAGCCAGGAATCGGACCAGAGACATTCATAGTCTGTACGAACCAGGGCACTATAGTGACACCTTCCACAGTCAAACAGCCTACGCTCACGTGAAGAATGGAAACTTGGGTAATTTATGGCAGGGCCGCCAGTATTGGTGGAACTGTAACCCAGTTAAGAGTTAACACTCTCAGGAGATAACAAGAAAAGCTATAAAGTGGGGAAAAATAAAGGCTGTTGTTAGACACCATGATGATTCAATTGTTCCACATCAGTGAGGGCTCAATCACAGCCATGTTAAGAGGGCAACCCAAACGGCTGCCAGGCACTTGCAGGCAAAGGAAATGGTATAACTGGCAACAGTATACCACTGCCTCAAGCCTCCTGGCAACCAGGAGATGAGCTGCAATGGCAAACACAAATAAGCTACCTGCACAGTCACAAGAGATGCGTGGGGCAGTGACACCTGCACAAGCAAAGTAGGAATTGTGGGATGTTTCCAATCCTTGACAACTCATATCTTGCTGTCATGTGGGATCAAGTAGGGACATAGGGAAGAGGCTTTGCACTCAAGAAAAAAAAAATGCTTTGCATCCTTATTTACGACACAGATGCACCTGTACCTCAGACTTTAAAGTGTAACACCCTTGACCTCAGAGCATTGCATTTTACAGATTTCAGTTTTCAACAAATGGCAGCCAGTTAGTTAGGCCATTGTAACTAGTCAGACTGCAACTGTAAGGAGATTTAAAAGGACAATGCGCTCGTCTCAACAGTTCATAGAGTGAATGCACCATCTAGATTGACACAAAGCTATACAGACTTCTACATCTAGCTCCTAGATTTCACCCCGATCAGAGCTGAATTTGGTGATCTCGGCCCCAGCAGCAATGGGACACCTTAATTCACACTGGTGTCCCTGGGTTGGGAAAATCAGCCTTCTTCACAATCCAGACTGCACCGGGAAATACACATCTTGGCAGTAGCAGAAGAGGCTGTGATGCTAAGATGATAACCCGTTAAGCTCACAGGGGACAACCACCGTCAACATACCAGGGTACTGCTGGTGCACACAGACCCACACTGCAAGACAAGTTACAACTTTCAGGAATGACAAAACTGAAGGGGCGGGGGGAGAAAGAAGGAAGAAATACTAGCCTTCAACAATACTCTGGCTCTTACTTTTCTTTGCACCGAGTACTAAATTTAGCTGCTCCTCCAATAGAGTCACACACACTACTGTCATGCACATCAACTTTGTCTCCATACTCAACTCCCCATTTCAGCTCAAGATTCTGAAGAATCAATCTTGGCATCAGTCAACAATTCAATTCCGACAACTGGACCACATGCACTCTTTGCGAACAGCAAACTGTGCCAGTGGTTAAACAGCACTCGAGCCACAACGTCAAAGCTACAGGACAGCATTGTACATATACACATTCGAGCAACAGGCGAAGACACAGTGATTTTTCTACAATCGCTTTTAACCACAGAATTATTACACGTGTACATGCCATTCAGCCAGCAATACATCAGCTTATACCATTTCAGAAGTTTACATTACAATTACATTACAAAAGCAAAGAGTTTTAAATATATAACCGTACCCTTTCACATGGCACAGTGCCAAAAACAATTAGACTGCAGAACACAACTCTCAGTTTTAAACCACCAGCTGCAGCATATAGATTTCTCTTAACCGCCGAGGTACATTAACGTTAAAAATGACACTTTTTATTTTTAAAGGCTACCGTGACCTCACGACCAAGACAACAACAAACGGCTGCAAGCAGGGAAGACATTTTTAATCTTTTTCAGTTGCAAAGCCCGCAACAGGCCCCGCTCGAGCCAGGCTCAATCCTTCAAAACATTTTCAAGTGCACACGACAGGAAGCTTGGAAATATTTACCTCCTGCTAAAAGCAGTAATTTTCCCCTCTCTTTTTCCCCAGCGGGGAATAAAAAGGGAGTCAAACACAGGGGGAGTATGAGTAGATGCAAAGATCCTACACAGCTTTTAAAACCAGCAAAAACACAACTGCTCTGAATGAGGAAAGCGACGGCGATAATGTTGGGGGGGGGGGGGGGGGGGGGGGGATTGCTTCAAGCACAGAGGACTAAGGTCACAGGAGAAAGTGTTTGCAGGCAGGTACACACCAGACCAATGACACCACTTCACGACTGCATCATATTTAAAAGAGAAAATTTAAAACGCATGTTCAATTTAAACAGAGGACAGCCTCCTTTTGCTGGGTTGATTTAGATCCCACAGCATCGCAGGTAGCAGATGCAAAGTAACTCCAAAATAAAAACTGTCAGCTGCACCACTTTGCAACTGCCTCATATTTAAAAAAAAAAATTAAAATGCATCTTAATTTTAAACAGCCTTCTTGTGCTGGGTTTATCTAGACCCCCACGTAGAAGCTGCAAAGTAAATTCAAACAAAAAAAAACTGTCAGCTGCTAAGGATGGGGGGGGAAGGAAGAAGCTTATTTTTGGAGGAGGAGGAGGAGGGGGAAGTTAATTTATTAATTATGAATGAAAATTAATTTTTAAAAACTGACAATTATCACAACTCAAAAGATTTTTAAAAACAAACAGGGAGAAGGCCTCTCAGTTCCCAAACAACCTTGCTTGAATCAGAGCTGCCACGTCTGTTTTGGAGATCACCTTTCTGGTTGGGTTTTGTGGACATTTTAACCCAACTCACAGCTTGATTCAAACAAAAAAAGTGTGTGCTTTTTTTTTGGGTCTATGAAATATTAATTCTGCATAATTGACTGAAAAAAATATTAATTTTCATTTATTTGACGGCGGGGTTTGGGGGGTGCAGGTATCTTTTCCTTCTCTCTCTCTAACCACAAACCTGAGGCCAAACAAGGAGGAGGAGGAGGTGGGGGGGGGGGGGCCTCCATTCCCACCACCACCACCATGTAGGCCCGAGAGCCGCGGTCTCGCCTGAGAGCAGAAGCCGGGGAGGGTGGAGGGAGGGGGGGACGCCTTGCTGACTCGAGGCCGGGAGGTCGGCGGGTCGGAGCGGGAGGATGAGGCGGAGGAGCGGGTGCCGGTTGTGGGGCCGGGAGCCGGGGGCCTGGTTACCTCGGGTTAAAGCGGATCCAGGGTCGGGGTCCGCCTCTCTCGCTCTCTCTCTCTCTCTCTCTCCGCCGCCGATTCTCCGATTCTAAGATGGCCGCCGCGCAGCCCGTCACGTGACGCGGTTCCCTGAAGCCCCGCCCCCCTCCCCGAGACCCGGATGTCGACAGCCCCCGCACCACGTGCCGGGCGGGAAAATCACCTCACAGAGAGAGACAGGCCTTCACACACCACACAGAGAGAGACAGGCCTTCACACACCTCACACAGAGAGACAGGCCTTCACACACCACACACAGAGAGAGACAGGCCTTCACACACCACACACAGAGAGAGACAGGCCTTCACACACCACACACAGAGAGACAGGCCTTCACACACCACACAGAGACAGGCCTTCACACACCACACACAGAGAGACAGGCCTTCACACACCACACAGAGAGAGACAGGCCTTCACACACCACACACAGAGAGACAGGCCTTCACACACCACACAGAGAGAGACAGGCCTTCACACAGAGAGAGAGACAGGCCTTCACACACCTCACAGAGAGAGACAGGCCTTCACACAGAGAGAGAGACAGGCCTTCACACACCTCACAGAGAGAGACAGGCCTTCACACACCTCACAGAGAGAGACAGGCCTTCACACACCACACAGAGAGAGACAGGCCTTCACACAGAGAGAGAGACAGGCCTTCACACACCTCACAGAGAGAGACAGGCCTTCACACACCACACAGAGACAGGCCTTCACACACCACACACAGAGAGAGACAGGCCTTCACACACCACACACAGAGAGACAGGCCTTCACACACCACACACAGAGAGACAGGCCTTCACACACCACACACAGAGAGACAGGCCTTCACACACCACACACAGAGAGAGACAGGCCTTAACACACCACACACAGAGAGACAGGCCTTCACACACCACACACAGAGAGAGACAGGCCTTCACACACCACACACACAGAGAGACAGGCCTTCACACACCACACACACAGAGAGAGACAGGCCTTCACACACCACACACAGAGAGACAGGCCTTCACACACCACACACAGAGAGACAGGCCTTCACACACCACACACAGAGAGACAGGCCTTCACACACCACACACAGAGAGACAGGCCTTCACACACCACACACAGAGAGACAGGCCTTCACACACCACACACAGAGAGACAGGCCTTCACACACCACACACACAGAGAGAGACAGGCCTTCACACACCACACACACAGAGACAGGCCTTCACACACCACACACAGAGAGAGACAGGCCTTCACACACCACACACAGAGAGAGACAGGCCTTCACACACCACACACAGAGAGACAGGCCTTCACACACCACACACAGAGAGAGACAGGCCTTCACACACCACACACAGAGAGACAGGCCTTCACACACCACACACAGAGAGAGACAGGCCTTCACACACCACACAGAGACAGGCCTTCACACACCACACAGAGAGAGAGACAGGCCTTCACACACCACACAGAGACAGACAGGCCTTCACACACCACACACAGACAGACAGGCCTTCACACACCACACACAGACAGACAGGCCTTCACACACCACACACAGAGAGACAGGCCTTCACACACCACACACAGAGAGAGACAGGCCTTCACACACCACACACAGAGAGACAGGCCTTCACACACCACACACAGAGAGAGAGACAGGCCTTCACACACCACACACAGAGAGAGAGACAGGCCTTCACACACCACACAGAGACAGGCCTTCACACACCACACACAGAGAGACAGGCCTTCACACACCACACACAGAGAGAGAGGCCTTCACACACCACACACAAAGAGACAGGCCTTCACACACCACACACAGAGAGAGACAGGCCTTCACACACCACACACAGAGAGAGAGGCCTTCACACACCACACACAAAGAGACAGGCCTTCACACACCACACACAGAGAGAGACAGGCCTTCACACACCACACACAGAGAGAGACAGGCCTTCACACACCACACACAGAGAGAGACAGGCCTTCACACACCACACACAGAGAGACAGGCCTTCACACACCACACACAAAGAGACAGGCCTTCACACACCACACACAGAGAGAGACAGGCCTTCACACACCACACAGAGAGAGACAGGCCTTCACACACCACACACAAAGAGACAGGCCTTCACACACCACACACAGAGAGAGACAGGCCTTCACACACCACACACAGAGAGAGACAGGCCTTCACACACCACACAGAGAGAGACAGGCCTTCACACACCACACACAGAGAGAGACAGGCCTTCACACACCACACACAGAGAGAGAGAGAGAGAGAGACAGGCCTTCACACACCACACACAGAGAGAGACAGGCCTTCACACACCACACACAGAGAGACAGGCCTTCACACACCACACACAGAGAGAGAGAGAGAGAGAGACAGGCCTTCACACACCACACACAGAGAGAGACAGGCCTTCACACACCACACACAGAGAGAGACAGGCCTTCACACACCACACACAGAGAGACAGGCCTTCACACACCACACACAGAGAGAGACAGGCCTTCACACACCTCACACAGAGAGACAGGCCTTCACACACCACACACAGAGAGAGACAGGCCTTCACACACCACACAGAGAGAGAGACAGGCCTT
This sequence comes from Squalus acanthias, assembly GCA_030390025.1. NCBI lineage: Eukaryota > Metazoa > Chordata > Chondrichthyes > Squaliformes > Squalidae > Squalus > Squalus acanthias. The sequence continues at coordinate 39,041 of JASTWF010000067.1, read as the reverse complement.
CACACACCTCACACAGAGAGACAGGCCTTCACACACCACACACAGAGAGAGACAGGCCTTCACACACCACACAGAGAGAGACAGGCCTTCACACACCACACACACAGAGAGACAGGCCTTCACACACCACACACAGACAGACAGGCCTTCACACACCACACACAGAGAGACAGGCCTTCACACACCACACACAGAGAGAGACAGGCCTTCACACACCACACACAGAGAGAGACAGGCCTTCACACACCACACACAGAGAGAGACAGGCCTTCACACACCACACACACAGAGAGAGACAGGCCTTCACACACCACACACAGAGAGAGAGGCCTTCACACACCACACACAGAGAGACAGGCCTTCACACACCACACACAGAGAGAGACAGGCCTTCACACACCACACACAGAGAGAGACAGGCCTTCACACACCTCACACAGAGAGAGACAGGCCTTCACACACCACACACACAGAGAGACAGGCCTTCACACACCACACACAGAGAGACAGGCCTTCACACACCTCACACACAGAGAGACAGGCCTTCACACTCCTCACACACAGAGAGACAGGCCTTCACACACCACACACAGAGAGAGACAGGCCTTCACACACCACACAGAGAGAGAGACAGGCCTTCACACACCACACACAGAGAGAGACAGGCCTTCACACACCACACACAGAGAGAGACAGGCCTTCACACACCACACACAGAGAGAGACAGGCCTTCACACACCACACACAGAGAGAGACAGGCCTTCACACACCACACACAGAGAGAGACAGGCCTTCACACACCACACACACAGAGAGAGACAGGCCTTCACACACCACACACAGAGAGAGAGGCCTTCACACACCACACACAGAGAGACAGGCCTTCACACACCACACAGAGAGAGAGACAGGCCTTCACACACCACACACAGAGAGAGACAGGCCTTCACACACCACACACAGAGAGAGACAGGCCTTCACACACCACACACAGAGAGAGACAGGCCTTCACACACCACACACACAGAGAGAGACAGGCCTTCACACACCACACACAGAGAGAGAGGCCTTCACACACCACACACAGAGAGACAGGCCTTCACACACCACACACAGAGAGAGACAGGCCTTCACACACCACACACAGAGAGAGACAGGCCTTCACACACCACACACAGAGAGAGACAGGCCTTCACACACCACACACACAGAGAGAGACAGGCCTTCACACACCACACACAGAGAGAGAGGCCTTCACACACCACACACAGAGAGACAGGCCTTCACACACCACACACAGAGAGAGACAGGCCTTCACACACCACACACAGAGAGAGACAGGCCTTCACACACCTCACACAGAGAGAGAGGCCTTCACACACCACACACAGAGAGAGAGGCCTTCACACACCACACACAGAGAGACAGGCCTTCACACACCACACACAGAGAGACAGGCCTTCACACACCACACACAGAGAGACAGGCCTTCACACACCACACACAGAGAGACAGGCCTTCACACACCACACACAGAGAGAGACAGGCCTTCACACACCACACACAGAGAGAGACAGGCCTTCACACACCTCACACAGAGAGAGAGGCCTTCACACACCACACACAGAGAGAGAGGCCTTCACACACCACACACAGAGAGACAGGCCTTCACACACCACACACAGAGAGACAGGCCTTCACACACCACACACAGAGAGACAGGCCTTCACACACCACACACAGAGAGACAGGCCTTCACACACCACACACAGAGAGAGAGGCCTTCACACACCACACACAGAGAGACAGGCCTTCACACACCACACACAGAGAGACAGGCCTTCACACACCACACACAGAGAGACAGGCCTTCACACACCACACACAGAGAGACAGGCCTTCACACACCACACACAGAGAGACAGGCCTTCACACACCACACACAGAGAGACAGGCCTTCACACACCACACAGAGAGAGACAGGCCTTCACACACCACACACAGAGAGACAGGCCTTCACACACCACACACAGAGAGACAGGCCTTCACACACCACACACAGAGAGACAGGCCTTCGCACACCACACACAGAGAGAGACAGGCCTTCACAGAGAGAGAGAGACAGGCCTTCACACAGAGAGAGAGACAGGCCTTCACACACCACACACAGACAGACAGGCCTTCACACACCACACACAGAGAGACAGGCCTTCACACACCACACACAGAGAGAGACAGGCCTTCACACACCACACACAGAGAGAGACAGGCCTTCACACACCACACACAGAGAGAGACAGGCCTTCACACACCACACACAGAGAGAGACAGGCCTTCACACACCACACACACAGAGAGAGACAGGCCTTCACACACCACACACAGAGAGAGCAGGCCTTCACACACCACACACAGAGAGACAGGCCTTCACACACCACACACAGAGAGAGACAGGCCTTCACACACCACACACAGAGAGAGACAGGCCTTCACACACCTCACACAGAGAGACAGGCCTTCACACACCACACACAGAGAGAGACAGGCCTTCACACACCACACACAGAGAGAGACAGGCCTTCACACACCACACACAGAGAGACAGGCCTTCACACACCACACACAGAGAGACAGGCCTTCACACACCACACACAGAGAGAGACAGGCCTTCACACACCACACACAGAGAGAGACAGGCCTTCACACACCACACACAGAGAGAGACAGGCCTTCACACACCCACACACAGAGAGAGACAGGCCTTCACACACCACACACAGAGAGAGACAGGCCTTCACACACCACACACAGAGAGAGACAGGCCTTCACACACCACACACAGAGAGAGACAGGCCTTCACACACCACACACAGAGAGAGACAGGCCTTCACACACCACACACAGAGAGAGAGGCCTTCACACCCACACAGAGACAGGCCTTCACAACCCAGAGAGACAGGCCTTCACACACCACACACAGAGAGAGACAGGCCTTCACACACCACACACAGAGAGAGACAGGCCTTCACACACCACACACAGAGAGAGACAGGCCTTCACACACCACACACAGAGAGAGACAGGCCTTCACACACCACACACAGAGAGACAGGCCTTCACACACCACACACAGAGAGACAGGCCTTCACACACCACACACAGAGAGACAGGCCTTCACACACCACACACAGAGAGAGACAGGCCTTCACACACCACACAGAGAGAGACAGGCCCTTCACACACCACACACAGAGAGAGACAGGCCTCACACACCACACACAGAGAGAGACAGGCCTTCACACACCACACACAGAGAGACAGGCCTTCACACACCACACACAGAGAGAGACAGGCCTTCACACACCACACACAGAGAGACAGGCCTTCACACACCAACACAGAGAGAGACAGGCCTTCACAGGAGAGAGAGAGACAGGCCTTCACACTCACAGAGAGAGTCAGGCCTTCACACACCACACACAGAAGAGACAGGCCTTCACACACCACACACAGAGAGACAGGCCTTTCACACACCACACACAGAGAGAGACAGGCCTTCACACACCACACACAGAGAGAGACAGGCCTTCACACACCACACACAGAGAGAGACAGGCCTTCACACACCACACACAGAGAGAGACAGGCCTTCACAGCACCACACACACAGAGAGAGACAGGCCTTCACACACCACACACAGAGAGACAGGCCTTCACACACCACACACAGAGAGAGACAGGCCTTCACACACCACACACAGAGAGAGACAGGCCTTCACACACCACACACAGAGAGAGACAGGCCTTCACACACCACACACAGAGAGAGACAGGCCTTCACACACCACACACAGAGAGACAGGCCTTCACACACCACACACAGAGAGACAGGCCTTCACACACCACACACAGAGAGACAGGCCTTCACACACCCACACACAGAGAGACAGGCCTTCACACACCACACACAGAGAGAGACAGGCCTTCACACACCACACACAGAGAGACAGGCCTTCACACACCACACACAGAGAGACAGGCCTTCACACACCACACACAGAGAGACAGGCCTTCACACACCACACACAGAGAGAGACAGGCCTTCACACACCACACACAGAGAGAGACAGGCCTTCACACACCACACACAGAGAGAGACAGGCCTTCACACACCACACACAGAGAGACAGGCCTTCACACACCACACACAGAGAGACAGGCCTTCACACACCACACACAGAGAGAGCAGGCCTTCACACACCACACACAGAGAGACAGGCCTTCACACACCACACACAGAGAGAGACAGGCCTTCACACACCACACACAGAGAGAGACAGGCCTTCACACACCACACACAGAGAGAGACAGGCCTTCACACAACCACACACACAGAGAGACAGGCCTTCACACACCACACACAGAGAGACAGGCCTTCACACACCACACCACAGAGAGACAGGCCTTCACACACCACACACAGAGAGAGACAGGCCTTCACACACCACACACAGAGAGAGACAGGCCTTCACACACCACACACAGAGAGACAGGCCTTCACACACCACACACAGAGAGAGACAGGCCTTCACACACCACACACAGAGAGAGACAGGCCTTCACACACCACACACAGAGAGAGACAGGCCTTCACACACCACACACACAGAGAGACAGGCCTTCACACACCACACACAGAGAGAGACAGGCCTTCACACACCACACACAGAGAGAGACAGGCCTTCACACACCACACACAGAGAGACAGGCTTCACACACCACACACAGAGAGACAGGCCTTCACACACCACACACAGAGAGAGACAGGCCTTCACACACCACACACAGAGAGACAGGCCTTCACACACCACACACAGAGAGAGACAGGCCTTCACACACCACACACAGAGAGAGACAGGCCTTCACACACCACACACAGAGAGAGACAGGCCTTCACACACCACACACAGAGAGAGACAGGCCTTCACACACCACACACAGAGAGACAGGCCTTCACACACCACACACAGAGAGAGACAGGCCTTCACACACCACACACAGAGAGAGACAGGCCTTCACACACCACACACAGAGAGAGACAGGCCTTCACACACCACACACAGAGAGAGACAGGCCTTCACACACCACACAGAGAGAGACAGGCCTTCACACACCACACACAGAGAGACAGGCCTTCACACACCACCACACAGAGAGAGACAGGCCTTCACACACCACACACAGAGAGAGACAGGCCTTCACACACCACACACAGAGAGACAGGCCTTCACACACCACACACAGAGAGACAGGCCTTCACACACACACACAGAGAGACAGGCCTTCACACACCACACACAGAGAGACAGGCCTTCACACACCACACACAGAGAGGACAGGCCTTCACACACCACACACAGAGAGGACAGGCCTTCACACACCACACACAGAGAGACAGGCCTTCACACACCACACACAGAGAGACAGGCCTTCACACACCACACACAGAGAGACAGGCCTTCACACACCACACACAGAGAGACAGGCCTTCACACACCACACACAGAGAGACAGGCCTTCACACACCACACACAGAGAGAGACAGGCCTTCACACACCACACACAGAGAGAGACAGGCCTTCACACACCACACACAGAGAGACAGGCCTTCACACACCACACACAGAGAGACAGGCCTTCACACACCACACACAGAGAGAGACAGGCCTTCACACACCACACACAGAGAGACAGGCCTTCACACACCACACACAGAGAGAGACAGGCCTTCACACACCACACACAGAGAGACAGGCCTTCACACACCACACACAGAGAGACAGGCCTTCACACACCACACACAGAGAGACAGGCCTTCACACACCACACACAGAGAGACAGGCCTTCACACACCACACACAGAGAGACAGGCCTTCACACACCACACACAGAGAGACAGGCCTTCACACACCACACACAGAGAGACAGGCCTTCACTACACCACACACAGAGAGACAGGCCTTCACACACCACACACAGAGAGACAGGCCTTCACACACCACACACAGAGAGACAGGCCTTCACACACCACACACAGAGAGACAGGCCTTCACACACCACACACAGAGAGACAGGCCTTCACACACCACACACAGAGAGACAGGCCTTCACACACCACACACAGAGAGAGACAGGCCTTCACACACCACACACAGAGAGAGACAGGCCTTCACACACCACACACAGAGAGAGACAGGCCTTCACACACCACACACAGAGAGAGACAGGCCTTCACACACCACACACAGAGAGAGACAGGCCTTCACACACCACACACAGAGAGACAGGCCTTCACACACCACACACAGAGAGAGACAGGCCTTCACACACCACACACAGAGAGAGACAGGCCTTCACACACCACACACAGAGAGAGACAGGCCTTCACACACCACACACACAGAGAGACAGGCCTTCACACACCACACACAGAGAGACAGGCCTTCACACACCCACACACAGAGAGACAGGCCTTCACACACCACACACAGAGAGACAGGCCTTCACACACCACACACAGAGAGAGACAGGCCTTCACACACCACACAAGCAGAGAGACAGGCCCTTCACACACCACACCGAGAGAGACAGGCCTTCACACACCACACACAGAGAGAGACAGGCCTTCACACACCACACACACAGAGAGACAGGCCTTCACACACCACACACAGAGAGAGACAGGCCTTCACACACCACACACAGAGAGAGACAGGCCTTCACACACCACACACAGAGAGAGACAGGCCTTCACACACCACACACAGAGAGACAGGCCTTCACACACCACACACAGAGAGAGCAGGCCTTCACACACCACACACAGAGAGAGAGGCCTTCACACACCACACACAGAGAGACAGGCCTTCACACACCACACACCAGAGAGACAGGCCTTCACAACCACACACAGAGAGAAGACAGGCCTTCACACACCACACACAGAGAGAGACAGGCCTTCACACACCACACACAGAGAGAGACAGGCCTTCACACACCACACACAGAGAGAGACGGCCTTCACACACCACACACAGAGAGAGACAGGCCTTCACACACCACACACAGAGAGACAGGCCTTCACACACCACACACAGAGAGACAGGCCTTCACACACCACACACAGAGAGAGACAGGCCTTCACACACCACACACAGAGAGAGACAGGCCTTCACACACCACACACAGAGAGAGACAGGCCTTCACACACCACACACAGAGAGAGACAGGCCTTCACACACCACACACAGAGAGAGACAGGCCTTCACACACCACACACAGAGAGAGAGGCCTTCACACACCACACACAGAGAGACAGGCCTTCACACACCACACACAGAGAGAGACAGGCCTTCACACACCACACAGAGAGAGACAGGCCTTCACACACCTCACACAGAGAGAGAGGCCTTCACACACCACACACAGAGAGACAGGCCTTCACACACCACACACAGAGAGACAGGCCTTCACACACCACACACAGAGAGAGACAGGCCTTCACAGAGAGAGAGAGACAGGCCTTCACACAGAGAGAGAGACAGGCCTTCACACACCACACACAGAGAGACAGGCCTTCACACACCACACACAGAGAGACAGGCCTTCACAGCAGGCCTTCACACACACAAGAGAGAGACAGGCCCCCCCCCCCCTTCACACACCACACCAGAGAGAGACAGGCCTTCACACACCACACAGAGAGAGACAGGCCTTCAACACACACAGAGAGACAGGCCTTCACACACCCACACAGAGAGAGACAGGCCTTCACACACCACACACAGAGAGAGACAGGCCTTCACACACCACACAGAGAGAGAGGCCTTCTCACACCACACAGAGAGAGACAGGCCTTCACACACCACACAGAGGAGACAGGCCTTCACACACCACACACAGAGAGACAGGCCTTCACACACCACACAGAGAAGAGACAGGCCTTCACACACCACACACAGAGAGAGACAGGCCTTCACACACCACACACAGAGAGACAGGCCTTCACACACCAACACAAGAGAGAGACAGGCCTTCACACACACACACAGAGAGAGCAGACCTTCCACACCACACACAGAGAGACAGGCCTTCACACACCACACACACAGAGAGACAGGCCCTTCACACACCACACACAGAGAGAGACAGGCCTTCACACACCACACACAGAGAGACAGGCCTTCACACACCACACACAGAGAGAGACAGGCCTTCACACACCACACACAGAGAGAGACAGGCCTTCACACACCACACACAGAGAGAGACAGGCCTTCACACACCACACACAGAGAGAGACAGGCCTTCACACACCACACACAGAGAGAGACAGGCCTTCACACACCACACACAGAGAGAGACAGGCCTTCACACACCACACACAGAGAGAGAGGCCTTCACACACCACACACAAAGAGACAGGCCTTCACACACCACACACAGAGAGAGACAGGCCTTCACACACCACACACAGAGAGAGACAGGCCTTCACACACCACACACAGAGAGAGACAGGCCTTCACACACCACACACAGAGAGAGACAGGCCTTCACACACCACACACACAGAGAGAGACAGGCCTTCACACACCACACACAGAGAGAGACAGGCCTTCACACACCACACACAGAGAGAGACAGGCCTTCACACACCACACACAGAGAGAGACAGGCCTTCACACACCACACACAGAGAGAGACAGGCCTTCACACACCACACACAGAGAGAGACAGGCCTTCACACACCACACACGAGAGAGAGCAGGCCTTCACACACCACACACAGAGAGACAGGCCTTCACACACCACACACAGAGAGAGACAGGCCTTCACACACCACACACAGAGAGACAGGCCTTCACACACCACACACAGAGAGAGACAGGCCTTCACACACCACACACAGAGAGAGACAGGCCTTCACACACCACACACAGAGAGAGACAGGCCTTCACACACCACACACAGAGAGAGACAGGCCTTCACACACCACACACAGAGAGACAGGCCTTCACACACCACACACAGAGAGAGACAGGCCTTCACACACCACACACAGAGAGAGACAGGCCTTCACACACCACACACAGAGAGAGCAGGCCTTCACACACCACACACAGAGAGAGACAGGCCTTCACACACCACACACAGAGAGAGACAGGGCCTTCACACACCACACACAGAGAGAGACAGGCCTTCACACACCACACACGAGAGAGACAGGCCTTCACACACCACACACAGAGAGACAGGCCTTCACACACCACACACAGAGAGACAGGCCTTCACACACCACACACAGAGAGACAGGCCTTCACACACCACACACAGAGAGACAGGCCTTCACACACCACACACAGAGAGACAGGCCTTCACACACCCACACAGAGAGAGACAGGCCTTCACACACACACACAGAGAGAGACAGGCCTTCACACACCACACCAGAGAGAGACCGGCCTTCACACACCACACACAGAGAGAGACAGGCCTTCACACACCACACATCAGAGAGACAGGCCTTCACACACACACACAGAGAGACAGGCCCTTCACACACCACCACAGAGAGAGACAGGCCTTCACACACCCACACAGAGAGAGACAGGCCTTCACACACCACACAAGAGAGAGACAGGCTTCACACACCACACAGAGAGAGACAGGCCTTCACACACCACACACAGAGAGAGACAGGCCTTCACACACCACCACAGAGAAGACAGGCCCTTCACACAGAGAGAGAGAGCAGGCCTTCACAACACACAGAGAGAGACAGGCCTCACACACCAGCAGAGAGAGAGACAGGCTTCACACACCACACAGAGAGAGACAGGCCTTCACACACCACACAGAGAGACAGGACCTTCACACACCACACAGAGAGACAGGCCTTCACACGAGAGAGAGACAGGCCTTCCACACCACACACAGAGAGACAGGCTCTCACAGAGAGAGGAGACAGGGCCTTCACACAGAGAGAGAGACAGGCCTTCACACACCACACACAGAGAGAGACAGGCCTTCCACACACAAGAGAGACAGGCCTTCAACACACACACAGAGAGACAGGCCTTCACACACACAGAGAGACAGGCCTTCACACACCACACACAGAGAGAGACAGGCCTTCACACACCACACACAGAGAGACAGGCCTTCACAGAGAGAGAGAGACAGGCCTTCACACAGATGAGAGAGACAGGCCTTCACACAACCACACACAGAGAGAGACAGGCCTTCACACACAACAGAGAGACAGGCCTTCACACACCACACACAGAGAGAGAAGGCCTTCACACACCAACACACAGAGAGACAGGCCTTCACAACACCACACACAGAGAGACAGGCCTTCACACACCACACACAGAGTGACAGGCCTTTCACACACCATCACACAGAGAGAGACAGCCTTCACACACCACACACAGAGAGAGAGACAGGCCTTCACACACCACACACAGAGAGACAGGCCTTCACACACCACACACAGAGAGAGACAGGCCTTCACACACCACACACAGAGAGAGACAGGCCTTCACACACCACACACAGAGAGACAGGCCTTCACACACCACACACAGAGAGAGACAGGCCTTCACACACCACACACAGAGAGAGACAGGCCTTCACTCACCACACACAGAGAGAGACAGGCCTTCACACACCACACACAGAGAGAGACAGGCCTTCACACACCACACACAGAGAGAGAGGACAGCCTTCACACACCACACACAGAGAGGAATGGCCTTCACACACCAACACAGAGAGAGACAGGCCTTCACACACCACACACAGAGAGAGACAGGCCTTCACACACCACACACAGAGAGAGACAGGCCTTCACACACCACACACAGAGAGAAGGCCCTTCACACACCACACACAGAGAGAGACAGGCCTTGACACACCACACACAGAGAGAGACAGGCCTTCACACACCACACCACAGAGAGAGACAAGGCCTTCACACACCACACACCGAGAGAGACAGGCCTTCAACCCACACCAGAGAGAAGGCCTTCCACACCACACAGAGAGACAGGCCTTCACACACCACACACAGAGAGAGGACAGGCCTTCACACACCCACACACAGAGAGAGACAGGCCTTCACACACCACACACAGAGAGAAGGCCTTCACACACCACACACAGAGAGACAGGCCTTCAACACCACACACAGAGAGACAGCCCATCACACACCACACACAGAGAAGACAGGCCTTCACACCCACACACAGAGAGACAGGCCTTCACACACCACACACAGAGAGGACAGCTCACACCACACACAGAGAGAGAAGGCTTCAAACACCACACACAGAAGAGACAGGCCTTCACACACCACACACAGAGAGACAGGCCTTCACACACCACACACAGAGAAGACAGGCCTTCACACACCACACACAGAGAGACAGGCCTCACTCACCACACACAGAGGCAGACAGGCCTTCACACCACCACACACAGAGAGACAGGCCTTCACACACCACACACAGAGAGAGACAGGCCTTCACACACCACACACAGAGAGACAGGCCTTCACACACCACACACAGAGAGACAGGCCTTCACACACCACACACAGAGAGAGACAGGCCTTCACACACACACACAGAGAGAGACAGGCCTTCACACACCACACACAGAGAGAGACAGGCCTTCACACACCACACACAGAGAGACAGGCCTTCACACACCACACACAGAGAGACAGGCCTTCACACACCACACACAGAGAGAGACAGGCCTTCACACACCACACACAGAGAGAGACAGGCCTTCACACACCACACACAGAGAGAGACAGGCCTTCACACACCACACACAGAGAGAGACAGGCCTTCACACACCACACACAGAGAGACAGGCCTTCACACACCACACACAGAGAGAGACAGGCCTTCACACACCACACACAGAGAGAGACAGGCCTTCACACACCACACACAGAGAGACAGGCCTTCACACACCACACACAGAGAGAGACAGGCCTTCACACACCACACACAGAGAGAGACAGGCCTTCACACACCACACACAGCAGAGAGACAGGCCTTCACACACACACACAGAGAGAGACAGGCCTTCACAACCACCACACACAGAGAGAGACAGGCCTTCACACACCACACACAGAGAGAGACAGGCCTTCACCACACCACACACAGAGAGACAGGCCTTCACACACCACACACAGAGAGAGACAGGCCTTCACACACCACACACAGAGAGACAGGCCTTCACACACCACACACAGAGAGACAGGCCTTCACACACCACACCACCGAGAGACAGGCCTTCACACCACCACACACAGAGAGACGGCCTTCACACACCACACACAGAGAGACAGGCCTTCACACACCACACACAGAGGAGACAGGCCTTCACACACCACCACACAAGAGAGACAGGCCTTCACACACCACACACAGAGAGACAGGCCTTCACACACCACACACAGAGAGACAGGCCTTCACACACCACACACAGAGAGACAGGCCTTCACACACCACACACAGAGAGACAGGCCTTCACACACCACACACAGAGAGGACAGGCCTTCACACACCACACACAGAGAGAGACAGGCCTTCACACACCACACACAGAGAGAGGAACAGGCCTTCACACACCACACACAGAGAGACAGGCCTTCACACACCACACACAGAGAGAGCAGCCTTCACACACCACACACAGAGAGAGACAGGCCTTCACACACCACACACAGAGAGACAGGCCTTCACACACCACACACAGAGAGACAGGCCTTCACACACCACACACAGAGAGAGACAGGCCTTCACACACCACACACAGAGAGACAGGCCTTCACACACCACACACACAGAGAGACAGGCCTTCACACACCACACACACAGAGAGACAGGCCTTCACACACCACACACAGAGAGACAGGCCTTCACACACCACACACAGAGAGACAGGCCTTCACACACCACACACAGAGAGAGACAGGCCTTCACACACCACACACAGAGAGACAGGCCTTCACACACCACACACAGAGAGAGACAGGCCTTCACACACCACACACAGAGAGACAGGCCTTCACACACCACACACAGAGAGACAGGCCTTCACACACCACACACAGAGAGACAGGCCTTCACACACCACACACAGAGAGACAGGCCTTCACACACCACACACAGAGAGAGACAGGCCTTCACACACCACACAGAGAGAGACAGGCCTTCACACACCACACACAGAGAGACAGGCCTTCACACACCACACACAGAGAGGACAGGCCTTCACACACCACACACAGAGAGACAGGCCTTCACACACCACACACAGAGAGGACAGGCCTTCACACACCACACACAGAGAGAGACAGGCCTTCACACACCACACAGAGAGAGACAGGCCTTCACACACCACACACAGAGAGAGACAGGCCTTCAACACACACACAGAGAGAGACAGGCCTTCACTACACCACACACAGAGAGAGACAGGCCTTCACACACCACACACAGAGAGAGACAGGCTTCACACCACCACACACAGAGAGAGACAGGCTTCACACACCACACACAGAGAGACAGGCCTTCACACACCACACACAGAGAGACAGGCCTTCACACACCACACACAGAGAGGACAGGCCTTCACACACCACCCACGAGAGAGACAGGCCTTCACACACCACACACAGAGAGAAGGCCTTCACACACCACACACAGAGAGACAGGCCTTCACACACCACACACAGAGAGGACAGGCCCTTCACACACCACACACAGAGAGACAGGCCTTCACACACCACACACAGAGAGACAGGCCTTCACACACCACACACAGAGAGGACAGGCCTTCACACACCACACACAGAGAGGAGCAGGCCTTCACACACCACACACAGAGAGACAGGCCTTCACACACCACACACAGAGAGACAGGCCTTCACACACCACACACAGAGAAGACAGGCCTTCACACACCACACACAGAGAGAGACAGGCCTTCACACACCACACACAGAGAGACAGGCCTTCACACACCACACACAGAGAGAGAGGCCTTCACACACCACACACAGAGAGACAGGCCTTCACACACCACACACAGAGAGACAGGCCTTCACACACCACACACAGAGAGACAGGCCTTCACACACCACACACAGAGAGACAGGCCTTCACACACCACACACAGAGAGACAGGCCTTCACACACCACACACAGAGAGACAGGCCTTCACACACCACACACAGAGAGAGACAGGCCTTCACACACCACACACAAAGAGACAGGCCTTCACACACCACACACAGAGAGAGACAGGCCTTCACACACCACACACAGAGAGAGACAGGCCTTCACACAGAGAGAGAGACAGGCCTTCACACAGAGAGAGAGACAGGCCTTCACACACCACACACAGAGAGACAGGCCTTCACACACCACACACAGAGAGACAGGCCTTCACACACCACACACAGAGAGAGACAGGCCTTCACACACCACACACAGAGAGAGACAGGCCTTCACACACCACACACAGAGAGAGACAGGCCTTCACACACCACACACAGAGAGAGACAGGCCTTCACACACCACACACACAGAGAGAGACAGGCCTTCACACACCACACACAGAGAGAGAGGCCTTCACACACCACACACAGAGAGACAGGCCTTCACACACCACACACAGAGAGAGACAGGCCTTCACACACCACACACAGAGAGAGACAGGCCTTCACACACCTCACACAGAGAGAGACAGGCCTTCACACACCACACACAGAGAGACAGGCCTTCACACACCACACACAGAGAGACAGGCCTTCACACACCTCACACACAGAGAGACAGGCCTTCACACACCTCACACACAGAGAGACAGGCCTTCACACACCACACACAGAGAGAGACAGGCCTTCACACACCACACACAGAGAGAGACAGGCCTTCACACACCACACACAGAGAGAGACAGGCCTTCACACACCACACACAGAGAGAGACAGGCCTTCACACACCACACACAGAGAGAGACAGGCCTTCACACACCACACACAGAGAGAGACAGGCCTTCACACACCACACACAGAGAGAGACAGGCCTTCACACACCACACACACAGAGAGAGACAGGCCTTCACACACCACACAGAGAGAGAGAGGCCTTCACACACCACACACAGAGAGACAGGCCTTCACACACCACACACAGAGAGAGACAGGCCTTCACACACCACACACAGAGAGAGACAGGCCTTCACACACCACACACAGAGAGAGACAGGCCTTCACACACCACACACAGAGAGAGACAGGCCTTCACACACCACACACACAGAGAGAGACAGGCCTTCACACACCACACACAGAGAGAGAGGCCTTCACACACCACACACAGAGAGACAGGCCTTCACACACCACACACAGAGAGAGACAGGCCTTCACACACCACACACAGAGAGAGACAGGCCTTCACACACCACACACAGAGAGAGACAGGCCTTCACACACCACACACAGAGAGAGACAGGCCTTCACACACCACACACAGAGAGAGACAGGCCTTCACACACCACACACAGAGAGAGACAGGCCTTCACACACCACACACAGAGAGAGAGGCCTTCACACACCACACACAGAGAGACAGGCCTTCACACACCACACACAGAGAGACAGGCCTTCACACACCACACACAGAGAGAGACAGGCCTTCACACACCACACACAGAGAGAGAGGCCTTCACACACCACACACAGAGAGAGAGGCCTTCACACACCACACACAGAGAGACAGGCCTTCACACACCACACACAGAGAGACAGGCCTTCACACACCACACACAGAGAGACAGGCCTTCACACACCACACACAGAGAGACAGGCCTTCACACACCACACACAGAGAGAGACAGGCCTTCACACACCACACACAGAGAGAGACAGGCCTTCACACACCACACAGAGAGAGAGGCCTTCACACACCACACACAGAGAGAGAGGCCTTCACACACCACACACAGAGAGACAGGCCTTCACACACCACACACAGAGAGACAGGCCTTCACACACCACACACAGAGAGACAGGCCTTCACACACCACACACAGAGAGACAGGCCTTCACACACCACACACAGAGAGAGAGGCCTTCACACACCACACACAGAGAGACAGGCCTTCACACACCACACACAGAGAGACAGGCCTTCACACACCACACACAGAGAGACAGGCCTTCACACACCACACACAGAGAGACAGGCCTTCACACACCACACACAGAGAGACAGGCCTTCACACACCACACACAGAGAGACAGGCCTTCACACACCACACAGAGAGAGACAGGCCTTCACACACCACACACAGAGAGACAGGCCTTCACACACCACACACAGAGAGACAGGCCTTCACACACCACACACAGAGAGACAGGCCTTCACACACCACACACAGAGAGAGACAGGCCTTCACAGAGAGAGAGAGACAGGCCTTCACACAGAGAGAGAGACAGGCCTTCACACACCACACACAGAGAGAGACAGGCCTTCACACAGAGAGAGAGACAGGCCTTCACACACCACACACAGAGAGAGACAGGCCTTCACACACACAGAGAGACAGGCCTTCACACACCACACACAGAGAGAGACAGGCCTTCACACACCACACACAGAGAGACAGGCCTTCACACAGAGAGAGAGACAGGCCTTCACACAGAGAGAGAGACAGGCCTTCACACACCACACACAGAGAGAGACAGGCCTTCACACACACACAGAGAGACAGGCCTTCACACACCACACACAGAGAGAGACAGGCCTTCACACACCACACACAGAGAGACAGGCCTTCACACACCACACACAGAGAGACAGGCCTTCACACAGGCCTTCAACACACAGAGAGAGACAGGCCTTCACACACCACACACAGAGAGACAGGCCTTCACACCCACACAGAGAGAGACAGGCCTTCACACACCACACAGAGAGAGACAGGCCTTCACAGAGAGAGAGAGACAGGCTTCACACAGAGAGAGAGAAAGGCGTTCACACACAGAGAGAGACAGGCCTTCACACACCACACAGAGAGAGACAGGCCTTCACACCACACAGAGAGAGACAGGCCTTCACAACCACACAGAGAGAGACAGGCCTTCACACCCCACACAGAGAGAGACAGGCCTTCTACACACACACACAGAGAGAGACCAGGCCTTCACACACAGAGAGAGAGACAGGCCTTCACACACCCACACAGAGAGAGACAGGATCCCAGAGAGAGAGACAGCCCTTCACACAGAGAGAGAGCAGGCCTTCACACCACACAGAGAGAGAGACAGGCCTTCACACCACACAGAGAGAGAGACAGGCCTTCACACAGAGAGAGAGACAGGCCTTCACACACCACACAGAGAGAGACAGGCCTTCACACACCACACAGAGAGAGACACGGCCTTCACAATCACACAGAGAGACAGGCCTTCACACACCACACAGAGAGGAGACAGGCCTTCTCAACACCACACAGAGAGAGGACAGGCCTTCACACACCACACAGAAGAGGACAGGCCTTCACACAGCACCACACAGAGAGAGACAGGCCTTCACAAACCACACAAGAGAGAGACAGGCCTTCACACACCACACACACAGAGAGAGACAGGCCTTCACACACCACACACAGAGAGAGAGGCCTTCACACACCACACACAGAGAGACAGGCCTTCACACACCACACACAGAGAGAGACAGGCCTTCACACACCACACACAGAGAGAGACAGGCCTTCACACACCACACACAGAGAGAGAGGCCTTCACACACCACACACAGAGAGAGAGGCCTTCACACACCACACACAGAGAGACAGGCCTTCACACACCACACACAGAGAGACAGGCCTTCACACACCACACACAGAGAGACAGGCCTTCACACACCACACACAGAGAGACAGGCCTTCACACACCACACACAGAGAGAGACAGGCCTTCACACACCACACACAGAGAGAGACAGGCCTTCACACACCACACACAGAGAGAGAGGCCTTCACACACCACACACAGAGAGAGAGGCCTTCACACACCACACACAGAGAGACAGGCCTTCACACACCACACACAGAGAGACAGGCCTTCACACACCACACACAGAGAGACAGGCCTTCACACACCACACACAGAGAGACAGGCCTTCACACACCACACACAGAGAGAGAGGCCTTCACACACCACACACAGAGAGACAGGCCTTCACACACCACACACAGAGAGACAGGCCTTCACACACCACACACAGAGAGACAGGCCTTCACACACCACACACAGAGAGACAGGCCTTCACACACCACACACAGAGAGACAGGCCTTCACACACCACACACAGAGAGACAGGCCTTCACACACCACACAGAGAGAGACAGGCCTTCACACACCACACACAGAGAGACAGGCCTTCACACACCACACACAGAGAGACAGGCCTTCACACACCACACACAGAGAGACAGGCCTTCACACACCACACACAGAGAGAGACAGGCCTTCACAGAGAGAGAGAGACAGGCCTTCACACAGAGAGAGAGACAGGCCTTCACACACCACACACAGAGAGAGACAGGCCTTCACACAGAGAGAGAGACAGGCCTTCACACACCACACACAGAGAGAGACAGGCCTTCACACACACAGAGAGACAGGCCTTCACACACCACACACAGAGAGAGACAGGCCTTCACACACCACACACAGAGAGACAGGCCTTCACAGAGAGAGAGAGACAGGCCTTCACACAGAGAGAGAGACAGGCCTTCACACACCACACACAGAGAGAGACAGGCCTTCACACACACAGAGAGACAGGCCTTCACACACCACACACAGAGAGAGACAGGCCTTCACACACCACACACAGAGAGACAGGCCTTCACACACCACACACAGAGAGACAGGCCTTCACACACCACACACAGAGTGACAGGCCTTCACACACCACACACAGAGAGAGACAGGCCTTCACACACCACACACAGAGAGAGAGACAGGCCTTCACACACCACACACAGAGAGACAGGCCTTCACACACCACACACAGAGAGAGACAGGCCTTCACACACCACACACAGAGAGAGACAGGCCTTCACACACCACACACAGAGAGACAGGCCTTCACACACCACACACAGAGAGAGACAGGCCTTCACACACCACACACAGAGAGAGACAGGCCTTCACACACCACACACAGAGAGAGACAGGCCTTCACACACCACACACAGAGAGAGACAGGCCTTCACACACCACACACAGAGAGAGAGACAGGCCTTCACACACCACACACAGAGAGACAGGCCTTCACACACCACACACAGAGAGAGACAGGCCTTCACACACCACACACAGAGAGAGACAGGCCTTCACACACCACACACAGAGAGAGACAGGCCTTCACACACCACACACAGAGAGAGACAGGCCTTCACACACCACACACAGAGAGAGACAGGCCTTCACACACCACACACAGAGAGAGACAGGCCTTCACACACCACACACAGAGAGAGACAGGCCTTCACACACCACACACAGAGAGAGACAGGCCTTCACACACCACACACACAGAGAGACAGGCCTTCACACACCACACACAGAGAGACAGGCCTTCACACACCACACACAGAGAGACAGGCCTTCACACACCACACACAGAGAGACAGGCCTTCACACACCACACACAGAGAGAGACAGGCCTTCACACACCACACACAGAGAGACAGGCCTTCACACACCACACACAGAGAGACAGGCCTTCACACACCACACACAGAGAGACAGGCCTTCACACACCACACACAGAGAGACAGGCCTTCACACACCACACACAGAGAGACAGGCCTTCACACACCACACACAGAGAGAGACAGGCCTTCACACACCACACACAGAGAGACAGGCCTTCACACACCACACACAGAGAGACAGGCCTTCACACACCACACACAGAGAGAGACAGGCCTTCACACACCACACACAGAGAGAGACAGGCCTTCACACACCACACACAGAGAGAGACAGGCCTTCACACACCACACACAGAGAGACAGGCCTTCACACACCACACACAGAGAGACAGGCCTTCACACACCACACACAGAGAGAGACAGGCCTTCACACACCACACACAGAGAGAGACAGGCCTTCACACACCACACACAGAGAGAGACAGGCCTTCACACACCACACACAGAGAGAGACAGGCCTTCACACACCACACACAGAGAGACAGGCCTTCACACACCACACACAGAGAGAGACAGGCCTTCACACACCACACACAGAGAGAGACAGGCCTTCACACACCACACACAGAGAGACAGGCCTTCACACACCACACACAGAGAGACAGGCCTTCACACACCACACACAGAGAGAGACAGGCCTTCACACACCACACACAGAGAGACAGGCCTTCACACACCACACACACAGAGAGACAGGCCTTCACACACCACACACAGAGAGAGACAGGCCTTCACACACCACACACAGAGAGACAGGCCTTCACACACCACACACAGAGAGACAGGCCTTCACACACCACACACAGAGAGACAGGCCTTCACACACCACACACAGAGAGACAGGCCTTCACACACCACACACAGAGAGAGACAGGCCTTCACACACCACACACAGAGAGAGACAGGCCTTCACACACCACACACAGAGAGAGACAGGCCTTCACACACCACACACAGAGAGAGACAGGCCTTCACACACCACACACAGAGAGACAGGCCTTCACACACCACACACAGAGAGAGACAGGCCTTCACACACCACACACAGAGAGAGACAGGCCTTCACACACCACACACAGAGAGACAGGCCTTCACACACCACACACAGAGAGACAGGCCTTCACACACCACACACAGAGAGAGACAGGCCTTCACACACCACACACAGAGAGACAGGCCTTCACACACCACACACACAGAGAGACAGGCCTTCACACACCACACACACAGAGAGACAGGCCTTCACACACCACACACAGAGAGACAGGCCTTCACACACCACACACAGAGAGACAGGCCTTCACACACCACACACAGAGAGAGACAGGCCTTCACACACCACACACAGAGAGACAGGCCTTCACACACCACACACAGAGAGAGACAGGCCTTCACACACCACACACAGAGAGACAGGCCTTCACACACCACACACAGAGAGACAGGCCTTCACACACCACACACAGAGAGACAGGCCTTCACACACCACACACAGAGAGACAGGCCTTCACACACCACACACAGAGAGAGACAGGCCTTCACACACCACACACAGAGAGAGACAGGCCTTCACACACCACACACAGAGAGACAGGCCTTCACACACCACACACAGAGAGAGACAGGCCTTCACACACCACACACAGAGAGAGACAGGCCTTCACACACCACACACAGAGAGAGACAGGCCTTCACACACCACACACAGAGAGAGACAGGCCTTCACACACCACACACAGAGAGACAGGCCTTCACACACCACACAGAGAGAGACAGGCCTTCACACACCACACACAGAGAGACAGGCCTTCACACACCACACACAGAGAGACAGGCCTTCACACACCACACACAGAGAGACAGGCCTTCACACACCACACACAGAGAGACAGGCCTTCACACACCACACACAGAGAGACAGGCCTTCACACAACACACACAGAGAGAGAGGCCTTCACACACCACACACAGAGAGACAGGCCTTCACACACCACACACAGAGAGACAGGCCTTCACACACCACACACAGAGAGACAGGCCTTCACACACCACACACAGAGAGACAGGCCTTCACACACCACACACAGAGAGACAGGCCTTCACACACCACACACAGAGAGACAGGCCTTCACACACCACACACAGAGAGAGACAGGCCTTCACACACCACACACAGAGAGACAGGCCTTCACACACCACACACAGAGAGACAGGCCTTCACACACCACACACAGAGAGAGACAGGCCTTCACACACCACACACAGAGAGACAGGCCTTCACACACCACACACAGAGAGACAGGCCTTCACACACCACACAGAGAGAGACAGGCCTTCACACACCACACACAGAGAGAGACAGGCCTTCACAGAGAGAGAGAGACAGGCCTTCACACAGAGAGAGAGACAGGCCTTCACACACCACACACAGAGAGAGACAGGCCTTCACAGAGAGAGAGAGACAGGCCTTCACACACCACACACAGAGAGAGACAGGCCTTCACACACACAGAGAGACAGGCCTTCACACACCACACACAGAGAGAGACAGGCCTTCACACACCACACACAGAGAGACAGGCCTTCACAGAGAGAGAGAGACAGGCCTTCACACAGAGAGAGAGACAGGCCTTCACACACCACACACAGAGAGAGACAGGCCTTCACACACACAGAGAGACAGGCCTTCACACACCACACACAGAGAGAGACAGGCCTTCACACACCACACACAGAGAGACAGGCCTTCACACACCACACACAGAGAGACAGGCCTTCACACACCACACACAGAGTGACAGGCCTTCACACACCACACACAGAGAGAGACAGGCCTTCACACACCACACAGAGAGAGAGACAGGCCTTCACACACCACACACAGAGAGACAGGCCTTCACACACCACACACAGAGAGAGACAGGCCTTCACACACCACACACAGAGAGAGACAGGCCTTCACACACCACACACAGAGAGACAGGCCTTCACACACCACACACAGAGAGAGACAGGCCTTCACACACAACACACAGAGAGAGACAGGCCTTCACACACCACACACAGAGAGAGACAGGCCTTCACACACCACACACAGAGAGAGACAGGCCTTCACACACCACACACAGAGAGAGAGACAGGCCTTCACACACCACACACAGAGAGACAGGCCTTCACACACCACACACAGAGAGAGACAGGCCTTCACACACCACACACAGAGAGAGACAGGCCTTCACACACCACACACAGAGAGAGACAGGCCTTCACACACCACACACAGAGAGAGACAGGCCTTCACACACCACACACAGAGAGACAGGCCTTCACACACCACACACAGAGAGAGACAGGCCTTCACACACCACACACAGAGAGAGACAGGCCTTCACACACCACACACAGAGAGAGACAGGCCTTCACACACCACACACACAGAGAGACAGGCCTTCACACACCACACACAGAGAGACAGGCCTTCACACACCACACACAGAGAGACAGGCCTTCACACACCACACACAGAGAGACAGGCCTTCACACACCACACACAGAGAGAGACAGGCCTTCACACACCACACACAGAGAGACAGGCCTTCACACACCACACACAGAGAGACAGGCCTTCACACACCACACACAGAGAGACAGGCCTTCACACACCACACACAGAGAGACAGGCCTTCACACACCACACACAGAGAGACAGGCCTTCACACACCACACACAGAGAGAGACAGGCCTTCACACACCACACACAGAGAGACAGGCCTTCACACACCACACACAGAGAGACAGGCCTTCACACACCACACACAGAGAGAGACAGGCCTTCACACACCACACACAGAGAGAGACAGGCCTTCACACACCACACACAGAGAGAGACAGGCCTTCACACACCACACACAGAGAGACAGGCCTTCACACACCACACACAGAGAGACAGGCCTTCACACACCACACACAGAGAGAGACAGGCCTTCACACACCACACACAGAGAGAGACAGGCCTTCACACACCACACACAGAGAGAGACAGGCCTTCACACACCACACACAGAGAGAGACAGGCCTTCACACACCACACACAGAGAGACAGGCCTTCACACACCACACACAGAGAGAGACAGGCCTTCACACACCACACACAGAGAGAGACAGGCCTTCACACACCACACACAGAGAGACAGGCCTTCACACACCACACACAGAGAGAGACAGGCCTTCACACACCACACACAGAGAGACAGGCCTTCACACACCACACACAGAGAGACAGGCCTTCACACACCACACACAGAGAGAGACAGGCCTTCACACACCACACACAGAGAGACAGGCCTTCACACACCACACACAGAGAGACAGGCCTTCACACACCACACACAGAGAGAGACAGGCCTTCACACACCACACACAGAGAGACAGGCCTTCACACACCACACACAGAGAGACAGGCCTTCACACACCACACACAGAGAGACAGGCCTTCACACACCACACACAGAGAGAGACAGGCCTTCACACACCACACACAGAGAGAGACAGGCCTTCACACACCACACACAGAGAGAGACAGGCCTTCACACACCACACACAGAGAGAGACAGGCCTTCACACACCACACACAGAGAGACAGGCCTTCACACACCACACACAGAGAGAGACAGGCCTTCACACACCACACACAGAGAGAGACAGGCCTTCACACACCACACACAGAGAGACAGGCCTTCACACACCACACACAGAGAGACAGGCCTTCACACACCACACACAGAGAGAGACAGGCCTTCACACACCACACACAGAGAGACAGGCCTTCACACACCACACACAGAGAGAGACAGGCCTTCACACACCACACACACAGAGAGACAGGCCTTCACACACCACACACAGAGAGACAGGCCTTCACACACCACACACAGAGAGACAGGCCTTCACACACCACACACAGAGAGAGACAGGCCTTCACACACCACACACAGAGAGAGACAGGCCTTCACACACCACACACAGAGAGACAGGCCTTCACACACCACACACAGAGAGACAGGCCTTCACACACCACACACAGAGAGACAGGCCTTCACACACACACACAGAGAGACAGGCCTTCACACACCACACACAGAGAGAGACAGGCCTTCACACACCACACACAGAGAGAGACAGGCCTTCACACACCACACACAGAGAGACAGGCCTTCACACACCACACACAGAGAGAGACAGGCCTTCACACACCACACACAGAGAGAGACAGGCCTTCACACACCACACACAGAGAGAGACAGGCCTTCACACACCACACACAGAGAGAGACAGGCCTTCACACACCACACACAGAGAGACAGGCCTTCACACACCACACACAGAGAGACAGGCCTTCACACACCACACACAGAGAGACAGGCCTTCACACACCACACACAGAGAGACAGGCCTTCACACACCACACACAGAGAGACAGGCCTTCACACACCACACACAGAGAGACAGGCCTTCACACACCACACACAGAGAGAGACAGGCCTTCACACACCACACACAGAGAGACAGGCCTTCACACACCACACACAGAGAGACAGGCCTTCACACACCACACACAGAGAGAGACAGGCCTTCACACACCACACACAGAGAGACAGGCCTTCACACACCACACACAGAGAGACAGGCCTTCACACACCACACAGAGAGAGACAGGCCTTCACACACCACACACAGAGAGAGACAGGCCTTCACAGAGAGAGAGAGACAGGCCTTCACACAGAGAGAGAGACAGGCCTTCACACACCACACACAGAGAGAGACAGGCCTTCACACAGAGAGAGAGACAGGCCTTCACACACCACACACAGAGAGAGACAGGCCTTCACACACATGAGAGACAGGCCTTCACACACCACACACAGAGAGAGACAGGCCTTCACACACCACACACAGAGAGACAGGCCTTCACACAGAGAGAGAGACAGGCCTTCACACAGAGAGAGAGACAGGCCTTCACACACCACACACAGAGAGAGACAGGCCTTCACACACACAGAGAGACAGGCCTTCACACACCACACACAGAGAGAGACAGGCCTTCACACACCACACACAGAGAGACAGGCCTTCACACACCACACACAGAGAGACAGGCCTTCACACACCACACACAGAGAGACAGGCCTTCACACACCACACACAGAGAGAGACAGGCCTTCACACACCACACACAGAGAGAGAGACAGGCCTTCACACACCACACACAGAGAGACAGGCCTTCACACACCACACACAGAGAGAGACAGGCCTTCACACACCACACACAGAGAGAGACAGGCCTTCACACACCACACACAGAGAGACAGGCCTTCACACACCACACACAGAGAGAGACAGGCCTTCACACACCACACACAGAGAGAGACAGGCCTTCACACACCACACACAGAGAGAGAGGCCTTCACACACCACACACAGAGAGAGACAGGCCTTCACACACACCACACACAGAGAGAGACAGGCCTTCACACACCACACACACAGAGAGACAGGCCTTCACACACCACACACAGAGAGAGACAGGCCTTCACACACCACACACAGAGAGAGACAGGCCTTCACACACCACACACAGAGAGAGACAGGCCTTCACACACCACACACAGAGAGAGACAGGCCTTCACACACCACACACAGAGAGAGACAGGCCTTCACACACCACACACAGAGAGAGACAGGCCTTCACACACCACACACAGAGAGACAGGCCTTCACACACCACACACAGAGAGACAGGCCTTCACACACCACACAGAGAGAGAGACAGGCCTTCACACACCACACACAGAGAGACAGGCCTTCACACACCACACACAGAGAGACAGGCCTTCACACACCACACACAGAGAGACAGGCCTTCACACACCACACACAGAGAGAGACAGGCCTTCACACACACACACAGAGAGAGACAGGCCTTCACACACCACACACAGAGAGAGACAGGCCTTCACACACCACACACAGAGAGAGACAGGCCTTCACACACCACACACAGAGAGACAGGCCTTCACACACCACACACAGAGAGAGACAGGCCTTCACACACCACACACAGAGAGAGACAGGCCTTCACACACCACACACAGAGAGACAGGCCTTCACACACCACACACAGAGAGACAGGCCTTCACACACCACACACAGAGAGAGACAGGCCTTCACACACCACACACAGAGAGCCAGGCCTTCACACACCACACACACAGAGAGACAGGCCTTCACACACCACACACAGAGAGACAGGCCTTCACACACCACACACAGAGAGACAGGCCTTCACACACCACACACAGAGAGAGACAGGCCTTCACACACCACACACAGAGAGAGACAGGCCTTCACACACCACACACAGAGAGACAGGCCTTCACACACCACACACAGAGAGACAGGCCTTCACACACCACACACAGAGAGACAGGCCTTCACACACCACACACAGAGAGACAGGCCTTCACACACCACACACAGAGAGAGACAGGCCTTCACACACCACACACAGAGAGAGACAGGCCTTCACACACCACACACAGAGAGACAGGCCTTCACACACCACACACAGAGAGAGAGGCCTTCACACACCACACACAGAGAGAGACAGGCCTTCACACACCACACACAGAGAGAGACAGGCCTTCACACACCACACACAGAGAGACAGGCCTTCACACACCACACACAGAGAGACAGGCCTTCACACACCACACACAGAGAGACAGGCCTTCACACACCACACACAGAGAGACAGGCCTTCACACACCACACACAGAGAGACAGGCCTTCACACACCACACACAGAGAGACAGGCCTTCACACACCACACACAGAGAGACAGGCCTTCACACACCACACAGAGAGAGACAGGCCTTCACACACCACACACAGAGAGACAGGCCTTCACACACCACACACAGAGAGACAGGCCTTCACACACCACACACAGAGAGAGACAGGCCTTCACACACCACACACAGAGAGACAGGCCTTCACACACCACACACAGAGAGACAGGCCTTCACACACCACACAGAGAGAGACAGGCCTTCGCACACCACACACAGAGAGAGACAGGCCTTCACAGAGAGAGAGAGACAGGCCTTCACACAGAGAGAGAGACAGGCCTTCACACACCACACACAGAGAGAGACAGGCCTTCACAGAGAGAGAGAGACAGGCCTTCACACACCACACACAGAGAGAGACAGGCCTTCACACACACAGAGAGACAGGCCTTCACACACCACACACAGAGAGAGACAGGCCTTCACACACCACACACAGAGAGACAGGCCTTCACAGAGAGAGAGAGACAGGCCTTCACACAGAGAGAGAGACAGGCCTTCACACACCACACACAGAGAGAGACAGGCCTTCACACACACAGAGAGACAGGCCTTCACACACCACACACAGAGAGAGACAGGCCTTCACACACCACACACAGAGAGACAGGCCTTCACACACCACACACAGAGAGACAGGCCTTCACACACCACACACAGAGTGACAGGCCTTCACACACCACACACAGAGAGAGACAGGCCTTCACACACCACACACAGAGAGAGACAGGCCTTCACACACCACACACAGAGAGACAGGCCTTCACACACCACACACAGAGAGAGACAGGCCTTCACACACCACACACAGAGAGAGACAGGCCTTCACACACCACACACAGAGAGACAGGCCTTCACACACCACACACAGAGAGAGACAGGCCTTCACACACCACACACAGAGAGAGACAGGCCTTCACACACCACACACAGAGAGAGACAGGCCTTCACACACCACACACAGAGAGAGACAGGCCTTCACACACCACACACAGAGAGAGACAGGCCTTCACACACCACACACAGAGAGACAGGCCTTCACACACCACACACAGAGAGAGACAGGCCTTCACACACCACACACAGAGAGAGACAGGCCTTCACACACCACACACAGAGAGAGACAGGCCTTCACACACCACACACAGAGAGAGACAGGCCTTCACACACCACACACAGAGAGAGACAGGCCTTCACACACCACACACAGAGAGAGACAGGCCTTCACACACCACACAGAGAGAGACAGGCCTTCACACACCACACACAGAGAGAGACAGGCCTTCACACACCACACACACAGAGAGACAGGCCTTCACACACCACACACAGAGAGACAGGCCTTCACACACCACACACAGAGAGACAGGCCTTCACACACCACACACAGAGAGACAGGCCTTCACACACCACACACAGAGAGAGACAGGCCTTCACACACCACACACAGAGAGACAGGCCTTCACACACCACACACAGAGAGACAGGCCTTCACACACCACACACAGAGAGACAGGCCTTCACACACCACACACAGAGAGACAGGCCTTCACACACCACACACAGAGAGACAGGCCTTCACACACCACACACAGAGAGAGACAGGCCTTCACACACCACACACAGAGAGACAGGCCTTCACACACCACACACAGAGAGACAGGCCTTCACACACCACACACAGAGAGAGACAGGCCTTCACACACCACACACAGAGAGAGACAGGCCTTCACACACCACACACAGAGAGAGACAGGCCTTCACACACCACACACAGAGAGACAGGCCTTCACACACCACACACACAGAGAGACAGGCCTTCACACACCACACACAGAGAGAGACAGGCCTTCACACACCACACACAGAGAGACAGGCCTTCACACACCACACACAGAGAGACAGGCCTTCACACACCACACACAGAGAGAGACAGGCCTTCACACACCACACAGAGAGAGACAGGCCTTCACACACCACACACAGAGAGAGACAGGCCTTCACACACCACACACAGAGAGAGACAGGCCTTCACACACCACACACAGAGAGACAGGCCTTCACACACCACACACAGAGAGACAGGCCTTCACACACCACACACAGAGAGACAGGCCTTCACACACCACACACAGAGAGACAGGCCTTCACACACCACACACAGAGAGACAGGCCTTCACACACCACACACAGAGAGACAGGCCTTCACACACCACACACAGAGAGAGACAGGCCTTCACACACCACACACAGAGAGACAGGCCTTCACACACCACACACAGAGAGACAGGCCTTCACACACCACACACAGAGAGAGACAGGCCTTCACACACCACACACAGAGAGACAGGCCTTCACACACCACACACAGAGAGACAGGCCTTCACACACCACACAGAGAGAGACAGGCCTTCGCACACCACACACAGAGAGAGACAGGCCTTCACAGAGAGAGAGAGACAGGCCTTCACACAGAGAGAGAGACAGGCCTTCACACACCACACACAGAGAGAGACAGGCCTTCACAGAGAGAGAGAGACAGGCCTTCACACACCACACACAGAGAGAGACAGGCCTTCACACACACAGAGAGACAGGCCTTCACACACCACACACAGAGAGAGACAGGCCTTCACACACCACACACAGAGAGACAGGCCTTCACAGAGAGAGAGAGACAGGCCTTCACACAGAGAGAGAGACAGGCCTTCACACACCACACACAGAGAGAGACAGGCCTTCACACACACAGAGAGACAGGCCTTCACACACCACACACAGAGAGAGACAGGCCTTCACACACCACACACAGAGAGACAGGCCTTCACACACCACACACAGAGAGACAGGCCTTCACACACCACACACAGATGACAGGCCTTCACACACCACACACAGAGAGAGACAGGCCTTCACACACCACACACAGAGAGAGAGACAGGCCTTCACACACCACACACAGAGAGACAGGCCTTCACACACCACACACAGAGAGAGACAGGCCTTCACACACCACACACAGAGAGAGACAGGCCTTCACACACCACACACAGAGAGACAGGCCTTCACACACCACACACAGAGAGAGACAGGCCTTCACACACCACACACAGAGAGAGACAGGCCTTCACACACCACACACAGAGAGAGACAGGCCTTCACACACCACACACAGAGAGAGACAGGCCTTCACACACCACACACAGAGAGAGAGACAGGCCTTCACACACCACACACAGAGAGACAGGCCTTCACACCACACACAGAGAGAGACAGGCCTTCACACACCACACACAGAGAGAACAGGCCTTCACACACCACACACAGAGAGAGACAGGCCTTCACACACCACACACAGAGAGAGACAGGCCTTCACACACCACACACAGAGAGAGACAGGCCTTCACACACCACACACAGAGAGAGACAGGCCTTCACACACCACACACAGAGAGAGACAGGCCTTCACACACCACACACAGAGAGAGACAGGCCTTCACACACCACACACACAGAGAGACAGGCCTTCACACACCACACACAGAGAGACAGGCCTTCACACACCACACACAGAGAGACAGGCCTTCACACACCACACACAGAGAGAGACAGGCCTTCACACACCACACACAGAGAGAGACAGGCCTTCACACACCACACACAGAGAGAGACAGGCCTTCACACACCACACACAGAGAGACAGGCCTTCACACACCACACACAGAGAGACAGGCCTTCACACACCACACACAGAGAGAGACAGGCCTTCACACACACACACAGAGAGAGACAGGCCTTCACACACACACACAGAGAGAGACAGGCCTTCACACACCACACACAAGAGAGACAGGCCTTCCACACCACACACAGAGAGACAGGCCTTCACACACCACACACAGAGAGAGACAGGCCTTCACACACCACACACAGAGAGAGACAGGCCTTCACACACCACACACAGAGAGAGACAGGCCTTCACACACCACACACAGAGAGAGACAGGCCTTCACACACCACACACAGAGAGACAGGCCTTCACACACCACACACAGAGAGAGACAGGCCTTCACACACCACACACAGAGAGAGACAGGCCTTCACACACCACACACAGAGAGACAGGCCTTCACACACCACACACAGAGAGACAGGCCTTCACACACCACACACAGAGAGAGACAGGCCTTCACACACCACACACAGAGAGACAGGCCTTCACACACCACACACAGAGAGACAGGCCTTCACACACCACACACAGAGAGAGACAGGCCTTCACACACCACACACAGAGAGACAGGCCTTCACACACCACACACAGAGAGACAGGCCTTCACACACCACACACAGAGAGAGACAGGCCTTCACACACCACACACAGAGAGACAGGCCTTCACACACCACACACAGAGAGAGACAGGCCTTCACACACCACACACAGAGAGACAGGCCTTCACACACCACACACAGAGAGACAGGCCTTCACACACCACACACAGAGAGACAGGCCTTCACACACCACACACAGAGAGACAGGCCTTCACACACCACACACAGAGAGAGACAGGCCTTCACACACCACACACAGAGAGAGACAGGCCTTCACACACCACACACAGAGAGACAGGCCTTCACACACCACACACAGAGAGAGACAGGCCTTCACACACCACACACAGAGAGAGACAGGCCTTCACACACCACACACAGAGAGAGACAGGCCTTCACACACCACACACAGAGAGAGACAGGCCTTCACACACCACACACAGAGAGAGACAGGCCTTCACACACCACACACAGAGAGAGACAGGCCTTCACACACCACACACAGAGAGACAGGCCTTCACACACCACACACAGAGAGAGACAGGCCTTCACACACCACACACAGAGAGAGACAGGCCTTCACACACCACACACAGAGAGACAGGCCTTCACACACCACACACAGAGAGGACAGGCCTTCACACACCACACACAGAGAGAGACAGGCCTTCACAGAGAGAGAGACAGGCCTTCACACAGAGAGAGAGACAGCCTTCACACACCACACACAGAGAGAGACAGGCCCTTCACACACCACACACAGAGAGAGACAGGCCTTCACACACCACACACAGAGAGAGACAGGCCTTCACACACCACACACAGAGAGACAGGCCTTCACACACCAAACACAGAGTGACAGGCCTTCACACAGAGAGAGAGAGAGACAGGCCTTCACACACACAGAGAGAGACAGGCCTTCATACACCACACAGAGAGAGAGACAGGCCTTCACACACCACACAGAGAGAGACAGGCCTTCACACACCACACACAGAGAGAGACAGGCCTTCACACAGAGAGAGAGACAGGCCTTCACACACCACACAGAGAGAGACAGGCCTTCACACACCACACAGAGACAGGCCTTCACACAGAGAGAGAGACAGAGACTTCACACACAGAGAGAGAGACAGGCCTGTCACACACCCACAGAGAGAGACAGGCCTTCACACACCACACAGAGACAGGCCTTCATACAGAGAGAGAGACAGGCCTTCACACACCACACGAGAGGGACAGGCCTTCTCACACCACACAGAGATAGGCCTTCACACACCACACAGAGAGAGAGACAGGCCTTCACACACCACACAGAGAGAGACAGGCCTTCACACACCACACAGAGACAGGCCTTCACACCAGAGAGAGAGACAGGCCTTCACACAGAGAGAGAGAGACAGGCCTTCACAAGAGAGAGAGACAGGCCTTCACACACCACACAGAGAGAGAGACAGGCCTTCACACACCACACAGAGAGAGACAGGCCTTCACACACAACACAGAGACAGGCCTTCACACAGAGAGAGAGACAGGCCTTCACACAGAGAGAGAGACAGGCCTTCACACACCACACAGAGAGAGACAGGCCTTCACACACCACACAGACAGAGACAGGCCTTCACACAGAGAGAGACAGGCCTTCACACACCACACAGAGAGACAGGCCTTCACACACCACACACAGAGAGAGACAGGCCTTCACACACCACACAGAGAGAGACAGGCCTTCACACACCACACAGAGAGAGACAGGCCTTCACACACCACACAGAGAGAGACAGGCCTTCACACCCAGAGAGAGAGACAGGCCTTCACACACCACACAGAGAGAGACAGGCCTTCACACAGAGAGAGAGACAGGCCTTCACACCACACAGAGAGACAGGCCTTCACACACCACACAGAGAGAGACAGGCCTTCACACACCACACAGAGACAGGCCTTCACACAGAGAGAGAGACAGGCCTTCACACACCACACAGAGAGAGAGACAGGCCTTCACACACCACACAAGAGAGACAGGCCTTCACACACCACACAGAGAGAGACAGGCCTTCACACAGAGAGAGAGACAGGCCTTCACACAGAGAGAGAGACAGGCCTTCACACCACACAGAGAGAGACAGGCCTTCACACACCACACAGAGACAGGCCTTCACACAGAGAGAGAGACAGAGACAATCTCACACAGAGAGAGAGACAGGGCTTCACACAGCGCACAGAGAGAGACAGGCCTTCACACACCACACAGAGACAGGCCTTCACACAGAGAGACAGACAGGCCTTCACACACCACACAGAGACAGGCCTTCACACACCACACAGAGAGAGACAGGCCTTCACACACCACACAGAGAGAGACAGGCCTTCACAGAGAGAGAGAGACAGGCCTTCACACAGAGAGAGAGACAGGCCTTCACACACAGAGAGAGACAGGCCTTCACACACCACACACAGAGAGAGACAGGCCTTCACACACCACACACAGAGAGAGACAGGCCTTCACACACCTCACAGAGAGAGACAGGCCTTCACACACCACACACAGAAGAGACAGGCCTTCACACACCACACACGAGAGAGACAGGCCTTCACACACCACACACAGAGAGACAGGCCTTCACACACCACACACAGAGGAGAGCAGGCCTTCAACACACCACACAAGAGAGAGACAGGCCTTCACACACCACACAGAGAGAGACAGGCCTTCACACACCACTCACGAGAGAGACAGAGCCTTCACTACACCACACACTAGAGTGACAGGCCTTCACACACCAGAGAGAGAGAGACAGGCCTTCACACACACAGAGAGAGACAGGCCTTCATACACCACACAGAGAGGAGACAGCCTTCACACACCCACACAGAGAGAGACAGGCCTTCACACACCAACACAGAGAGAGACAGGCCTTCACACAGAGAGAGAGACAGGCCTTCAACACCACACAGAGAGAGACCGGCCTTCACACACCACACAGAGAGACAGGCCTTCCACACGTAGAGAGAGACAGGACAATCTCACACAGAGAGAGAGACAGGCTTCACACAGGAGAGAGAGAGACAGGCCTTCACACACCACACAGAGACAGGCCTTCATACAGAGAGAGAGACAGGCCTTCACACACCACAAAGAGACAGGCCTTCACACCACACAGAGATAGGCCTTCACACACCACACAGAGAGAGAGAGACAGGCCTTCACACACCACACAGAGAGAGACAGGCCTTCACACACCACACAGAGACAGGCCTTCACACAGAGAGAGACAGGCCTTCACACAGAGAGAGAGACAGGCCTTCACACAGAGAGAGAGACAGGCCTTCACACACCACACAGAGAGAGAGACAGGCCTTCACACACCACACAGAGAGAGACAGGCCTTCACACACAACACAGAGACAGGCCTTCACACAGAGAGAGAGACAGGCCTTCACACAGAGAGAGAGACAGGCCTTCACACACCACACAGAGAGAGACAGGCCTTCACACACCACACAGAGACAGGCCTTCACACAGAGAGAGACAGGACTACACACAGAGAGAGAGACAGGCCTTCACACACCACACAGAGAGAGACAGGCCTTCACACACCACACAGAGAGAGACAGGCCTTCACACACCACACAGAGAGAGACAGGCCTTCACACAGAGAGAGAGACAGGCCTTCACACACCACACAGAGAGAGACAGGCCTTCACACAGAGAGAGAGAGGCCTTCACACACCGCACAGAGAGAGACAGGCCTTCACACACCACACAGAGACAGGCCTTCACACACCACACAGAGACAGGCCTTCACACACCACACAGAGACAGGCCTTCACACACCACACAGAGAGAGACAGGCCTTCACACACCACACAGAGAGAGACAGGCCTTCACACACCACACAGAGACAGGCCTTCACACACCACACAGAGAGACAGGCCTTCACACAGAGAGAGAGACAGGCCTTCACACACCACACAGAGAGAGACAGGCCTTCACACACCACACAGAGACAGGCCTTCACACAGAGAGAGAGACAGAGACAATCTCACACAGAGAGAGAGACAGGCCTTCACACAGCACACAGAGAGAGACAGGCCTTCACACACCACACAGAGAGACAGGCCTTCACACAGAGAGAGAGACAGGCCTTCACACACCACACAGAGACAGGCCTTCACACACACACAGAGAGAGACAGGCCTTCACACACCACACAGAGAGAGACAGGCCTTCACAGAGAGAGAGAGACAGGCCTTCACACAGAGAGAGAGACAGGCGTTCACACACAGAGAGAGACAGGCCTTCACACACCACACAGAGACAGGCCTTCACACAGAGAGAGAGACAGGCCTGCACATACCACACAGAGAGAGAGACAGGCCTTCACACACCACACAGAGAGAGAGACAGGCCTTCACACACCACACACAGAGAGACAGGCCTTCACACAGAGAGAGAGACAGGCCTTCACACACCAAACAGAGAGAGACAGGCCTTCACACACCACACAGAGAGAGACAGGCCTTCACACAGAGAGAGAGACAGGCCTTCACACAGAGAGAGAGACAGGCCTTCACACCACACAGAGAGAGAGACAGGCCTTCACACAGAGAGAGAGACAGGCCTTCACACACCACACAGAGAGAGACAGGCCTTCACACACCACACAGAGAGAGACAGGCCTTCACAATCCACACAGAGAGAGACAGGCCTTCACACACCACACAGAGCGAGACAGGCCTTCACACACCACACAGAGAGAGACAGGCCTTCACACACCACACACAGAGAGACAGGCCTTCACACACCACACAGAGAGAGACAGGCCTTCACACACCACACAGAGAGAGACAGGCCTTCACACACCACACAGAGAGAGACAGGCCTTCACACACCACACAGAGAGAGACAGGCCTTCACACACCACACAGAGAGAGACAGGCCTTCACACACCACACAGAGAGAGACAGGCCTTCACACAGAGAGAGAGACAGGCCTTCACACAGAGGGAGAGACAGGCCTCCACACCAGACAGAGAGACAGAGACAGGCCTTCACACAGAGAGAGAGACAGGCCTTCACACACCACACAGAGACAGACCTTCACACGCCACACAGAGAGAGACAGGCCTTCACAGAGAGAGAGAGACAGGCCTTCACACAGAGAGAGAGACAGGCCTTCGCACAGAGAGAGAGACAGGCCTTCACACAGAGAGAGAGACAGGCCTTCACACAGAGACAGAGAGACAGGCCTTCACACACCACACAGACAGAGACAGGCCTTCACACACCACACAGACAGAGACAGGCCTTCACACACCACACAGACAGAGACAGGCCATCACACAGAGAGAGACAGGCCTTCACACAGAGAGAGACAGGCCTTCATAGACCACACAGAGAGAGACAGGCCTTCACACCACACACAGAGAGAGACAGGCCTTCACACAGAGAGAGAGACAGGCCTTCACACACCACACAGAGAGAGACAGGCCTTCACACCACACAGAGAGAGAGACAGGCCTTCACACACCACACAGAGAGAGACAGGCCTTCACACACCACACAGAGAGAGACAGGCCTTCACACAGAGAGAGAGAGAGACAGGCCTTCACACAGAGAGAGAGACAGGCCTCCACACCAGACAGAGAGACAGAGACAGGCCCTCACACAGAGAGAGAGACAGGCCTTCACACACCACACAGAGACAGACCTTCACACACCACACAGAGAGAGACAGTCCTTCACACAGAGAGAGAGACAGGCCTTCACACAGAGAGAGAGACAGGCCTTCACACACCACACAGAGAGAGAGACAGGCCTTCACACACCACACAGAGAGAGACAGGCCTTCACACACCACACAGAGAGAGACAGGCCTTCACACAGAGAGAGAGACAGGCCTTCACACAGAGAGAGAGACAGGCCTTCACACCACACAGAGAGAGACAGGCTTTCACACACCACACAGAGGGAAACAGGCCTTCACACAGAGAGAGAGACAGGCCTTCACACAGAGAGAGAGACAGGCCTTCACACACAGAGAGAGACAGGCCTTCACACACCACACAGAGAGAGACAGGCCTTCACACACCACACAGAGAGAGACAGGCCTTCACACAGAGAGAGAGACAGGTCTTCACACAGAGAGAGAGACAGGACTTCACACCACACAGAGAGACAGCCCTTCACACAGAGAGAGACAGGCCTTCACACAGAGAGAGAGACAGGCCTTCACACACCACACAGAGAGAGACAGGCCTTCACACACCACACAGAGAGAGACAGGCCTTCACAGAGAGAGAGAGAGAGACAGGACTTCACACAGAGAGAGAGACAGGCCTTCACACCACACACAGAGAGAGACAGGCCTTCACACAGAGAGAGAGACAGGCCTTCACACACCACAGAGAGAGAGACAGGCCTTCACACACCACACAGAGAGAGACAGGCCTTCACAAACCACACAGAGAGAGACAGGCCTTCACACAGAGAGAGACAGGCCTTCACACACCACACAGAGAGAGACAGTCCTTCACACACCACACAGAGAGAGACAGGCCTTCACACACCACACAGAGTGAGACAGGCCTTCACACACCACACAGAGAGAGACAGGCCTTCGCACACCACACAGAGAGAGACAGGCCTTCACACACCACACAAGAGAGACAGGCCTTCACACACCACACAGAGAGAGACAGGCCTTCACAGACCACACAGAGAGAGACAGGCCTTCACAAACCACACAGAGAGAGACAGGCCTTCACACACCACACAGAGAGAGACAGGCCTGCACATACCACACAGAGAGAGAGACAGGCCTTCACACACCACACAGAGAGAGAGACAGGCCTTCACACACCACACAGAGAGAGACAGGCCTTCACACAGAGAGAGAGACAGGCCTTCACACAC